>JAUMGZ010172020.1:0-14870 GCA_032359645.1 Pododesmus macrochisma | reverse complement strand
AGTAGTTTCAGAGGAGATGTCGTTTAAAGCAAAAGTTAACGACGGACGACGGACGGGATTTGTATGGGAAAAGTCCATCTTGGATAGACTAAACATATTCTTCAATCACATTGATTATTTTCAAAGGCCTTCTTTAGACGAAATAACAGTTGTCTTTCTTTGTGTTTCAGGAACCACATTCGTCTGTACAACTTGGACGAGATGCTTAATGTGAGACGGTTTGTGGTTTATACGGCACTATTTTGCTTACTCTGGTGCATCATCAACTACACATTCCTACGCGCACTTGATCCTGTATTACTAAATGCGGCGGATGTATCATCGTTATATGCAACTCATTTCAGTTTTGTTTACTTACTCTCTTGGATAGTTTTGTACGAGAAATTTGTGGCGTTGAGGGTAGGTACATATTGTTTGTAATACTACAAAAATTCAACCAGAATCATGCCTCCAAAATATGATAAATATGATATTTATAAAAACTTAATCATAAAAAATCAGGTATAAATCAAATATATATATTATTACTAAAACAAAAACCAATGCCCTTTGTATCAATCTGACGAGATAATATATTGATCAGTATTTCATTGCACATTTTATAGTTGGTATAAACAACATCAAACTAAATAACCAATTCTAATTATTTGTTCCATCATAATTGTTATTACCATACTAACGTTATTAACAAATTATTTTTTTGACAAAGCAGCATAGCCAAATAAATAACTCTTAATAATTGGATATAAGATTTTACGCTTTGTAATTGTTACATTGTTTAAATATAAGTTAATGTTACAGTTTGACACAGACACATGACAGTTCTTCTCAATTCATTTTCTCTCGAGCTCCCTGTGACAAAGGTTGATTTGTAGCTACGTCTGAAATATTGGACGCGGTCATATTACACACAGAATCGGTTGTTTGCTTCTTAGCTATATTTTATTGATTGTGGCCCTTTTAATTTGCAAATTTGTTTTTTCTCTGTCTATGTTATATAGTTTGAGTAAAGCAACCTATAAATATTAATTCTTTTTTTGGCTTAACTCAAAATGTTCAACTGTATATTGTTCTTTTCTTTAGATATTAGCTGTGATTTTTTCGATTACCTGTGTTGTGCTGTTTGCTTATGCCGATGGATTTGGCTCACCGTCAATGTGGGGTGTAATACTGTCCGTTGGTTCGTCCGCCACCACTTCTATTTATAAGGTATATTGTTTGCATATGAGCTTTCAAATCGTTTCAAAACCTAAGAATATTAGAACTATTTTGATTAACATTTTTTATTACACATTAAATTGAACGTTTAAACAAAAAAGACTTTTCTTGATTTTTCTTGCACTTTCTGATATAGTGTTTACCTCTTAATCCTTTATTTTGAAAGGTTTGTTGTATCAGTATTTGTTTACAAATCCTGTTATTAAAAAAACCTTATGCATGCTTTGGAAAAACAAGTTTGACGCACATTTACGTATATTTTACTTGCTTTCTTCAAAACAGGTGCTATTGAAAAAGCTTTTAAATATTTCCGATATTGGAAGATTGGCATTCTTCTCCTCTCTTATTGGTAAGTACCTTTACAAGAAACACGTATTCATACCCATCCTCTTCAACACAATAATATGAATTAAATAATAACAACACAAATTAAATGCATACATACTCGTAATAACAAATCACTGAAGGCTTATATAACAACTACCTTATTCTGCTAGAAACGGTAATGAAAAATGGAATACAAAAAAAATAAGTCATGACAAAAAACGACATGGTATATAATAGAATTGTTTTGACAGTGGGAATCATATCATTCATTTATTTCCTATTGCAAAACAGGTTATTCGCAAGTAAATATAGAAACATTGAAGACGATCCATATCAGGATTTTCTAGAAAAAAGTAAATATGAACACTGACTAAAAATATAGAGCGGAATTTATTACATTCATCTGAAAACTAAGCTACATTGAGTATAAGAACATCTTCACCGTTATTGCGTCTTCGTATATTGTCATCTTAATACATCCCTAAGTGCATTCATATATTCATATACTTTCTGCCATATCTAAATCACAGGTCTTGGGAATACTTTGTGTGTGTGGCCTATAATTTTGTGCCTTGGGTTTACCAATATCGAAATCTTATCACTTTCCATGGTTCCATGGGAAGTAGTTTGGGGATCAGCTATTTTATTTGCAGGTTAGTAACCTCTAAGTTTATAATTATACAATAAATACACTTTTATCAACAACATATTTTATTCTTGTCGGTAGCAAAAAAATATTTCTATATATGTGAAAACTTGCATTGCAAGGGTATATTAATTCGCTAAATGAAAATTACCAAAAACTGACATTCTCAATTTTGGTTTTATGTGAAATTATATTTAGAAAGACTTGTTTTTACAGATGATTAAGTTGCCTCTTTTACCTGAATGTACATACATATTCAATACTTTAATTTGATAATTGCTAATATAAATGAATTTCATGTTGATCTGTAAATGTTTGTTACAATTTTGCTAAAAATTGTCATTATGTTTTAGCTATGCATTTCCTCACAACATTCTTTCATCGAATAACATACAAAATGTGTACAGCTTTTGGATATGCCTTAGGAATAGTTATATGTACAGGTAATTAATTAGATAATTAATTAAATAATTCAATATATTTATACATAAAAGGGGAATGTTATGTGTTGAAATAAAATCATGAAGTTTTTAAATGAATTCCTCCCTAATGTAATCAAATGCATGAACTATGAAATATAAGCTTCAGCAGACAGTTAAATCTTCACTACTGCAACATTATACGCATTTCGGTATAACATGATAATATTATGGTTATCAAGGAAATAAGATAAAATGAATCGAAATCCATAGTTTGTGTTTCTGACGTCATATAGTTGTTTTTCTGTTCTAAACTTTCGTGACTGTTTAGTTTCAAGTAAACATCATAGTCTAATTTTGTTTCATGACGTAATAGTTCTAGCTTTCCGACCTTGTTCTCTATGCCTTGTCTATTTTAACCATACCTTACATGTATATTTAAGAGTTCTTTTTATTTATTTGAGCTGCTGACCACCTGTGGCGGAAGACCAATTTTACTGGAATGACTATAGCTGGCATCGTTATGTCCATTGTGGGACTTACTCTACTAATTATACCAACACAGTGCCCGTCAGTTAGTATTCCAACACAAACAATATTACGATGGCCACGAACGGACCCCCGTGTTCAGAACGTTTCGGAGGTTCATAGAGGTAGAATACAGAGAGTCAGTCGGATATAATGTTTTTAATCAAACGTTGGTGCTATCTTAAAATCAGTATTGTTAAACTATTTAATGAAAGAGTGCAAAGTTCGTTAAGTTAAGACAGATTTTACCTACATATTTCACGAACATTGAAATTTTGAAAATCATGTTTGCCATTATTAAAATGCTTTGTTGATTTCATTTTGTGATGTTGTGTACAGTCAAAGGAAATATATAATACAGTTTAGAGAAAAACAACTTAAACATACATTGATGAAGGATGGATGCAATCATTATTCGCAAAAAAATTCTATTTAATAAAAACGTTTGAAATAATATTTATATATTTTCGTATATTTGTTAGATATCATTGGTTATTTTATTTATCTGATTTTTCTGTTAATATAATTCTAATTTTAAAATATATAGTAAAATATATCAGATGTGGAAAGATCAATAATTAGCAAATTTGAAAACTGGTTATGTCTTAAACGTTCACGCAAGCTATATTAAAGAACTAGACATTATACATATAACAGTATTGTACATTGACACAGGCGAACTAAAGAAACACAGGAGTTAATAAAGAAAATATAAACAGAGCAATTATAAATTATATAATCATTGATAAACGTAAAATATTAAGTACGTGAGGTGTATAAATAATTTACAAAAACTATATTTATTAATATTTGGTTTTGAGTTTTTAACATTACTGATTTGAACAATGTGTTCCCTGTACTTTTTTAACAGGTGATTTTTCAATATCTTCGTTCCATATGATTTCACGAAGACAAAGCTAAATTAAAGGGAAACAATCCTTACCTAGGAACTATTTATATACGATCAAACAGTTACTTGTAAATCTTCGAGGGACATGGATTTTTATTCAGAAATAATTACAACAAACTAAGACGATATTCAAAAGATATAAGTTGAGGAAATAAAGAACAAAATAACAAACAAAAACCAGTTATCAACTAAAAAGGAAACAAAAGAGTAAATTGAAAAACCAAGACGATATTCTAAGGCCGTAAGTCCATGGACATTTAACAATAAGAAAACGTTGGACGCACACAGAAAAATTAACCAAATAAACATTTATTAACTAAAAATGGAAACATCACGGAGGAAGCAATAATCAAATCAAATACATTATAAATTATTTACTTATAGGTAAAATTAAGATGTATGTACCATTTGGGGTTAACATACTATTAGATAGAATTAACACTTTTGGTATACCTTATTAATAATGAATGTATACCGGTTTTCGTGTAAAGTTATTTTTTGCCAATTAAATCACTTCACATGATATCATATATTTACTTTGTTTAAACGATGAACTTTACGGACGGTATCTTAATCAAAAATACAAAAATACAAACTGAAACATGCCTGCAATAAATATATTATTTATAAGAGGAAAGAGCCGTTACGCTGTGTGAGACACTCTCGTCCCTGTCTAGATCCGAAGCAACCTCCACTAATGGACGTTTTAGAGAAAATGAATCTATGAATTGATAATAGACGAGACCTATATATAGATTGAAATACAATATTAATGTTAGTCATACAAATTATGAAAATATATACACACGTCGTTTGGCAACATGTGCTGTATGAACCATGAAGATCATTAACAATGAAAATGTTTTATAGTAAACTACTGTCTCATACTCTCCTATCTGCGCCTGGACGGAAAAAGTATAAAAACATAAATGTCATTGTACGCATAAACAATGTGGACGAATAATATGTGCTTATGGATTTTTAACTTTTGAAGTGATTGTACATTAAGGATCAATTATTAATTTGCATCACATAACATGTTTTGATTCACTGTTTAAGCATTGAAAACTGCACGAATAAATTACCCATTTGCGCTGGTCGCAAGACATCAATGTCAGTGTGTTTCCTGTTTTTTTTCCCACGCTTGCTATCGCAAACTATTAGATTGGGCATGCTCGATCGTCCAAATCTACCTTCTGAATATCTCAGTTATACATTTTCTAAAATTTGTCAAAGTATGTTATTTAAATCCTTTGCCTCGCTCCCACATTTACTTTTAAATGTATCTTCAATGTTCAGAGCTTTTTTCTCTAAGTCATTTTCTTTCCTTACATCAGATTCAAAGGTTTGGAAATAACATTTATATTTAACAATTTGCTGCAATCTGTAAAAGTAATACTGTTCTGCACATTGTCTCTGTAACGTTTGAGGTGAGTTTGTTCAAACTTTGTTATTCGATACTTATTATCAGTTCGAAAGTCAGGTTCAAGTGTCGGAATTCTAAGCATATCTACTTCGTTTAATTCAACCTGATTGGCTGAAAATTTCCACACTATATCTCTTTTCACTTTTAGAAAAAGGTTCTAACGTAATCAAATAATTGTTATCATAATTCCTCTATTCATGTTCAAATATCGGGAAATTTAAGGCGTATTAAGTTTGTTGGCTTTAGTTTGATTGACTGCTACTTCTGCACGCTTTTTCTAAAAGCGAATGAGCTTACATTCTGTCTATTGATCATTTTGCTTCTTTCTTATTTGAAGGTTGAAGGTTGGATTTGTTTTTTACAAATTCTTTTTGTTTTACGTTTATTTGTTAGAGCGAGTTTCTTAAAACTATATATTTCTTAGTTGTGTTTAAGGACATACTTGGAATTGATCTTTTTGTCATTAAGAAAGGCTTTATCTTTCTCTTGAATTTGTTTTTCACATTCGAAAGGCACATCCTTAACGAGGACCTACATCTTTGCAAATTTGCGGGTTTTCAAGAACAAATAGAAGTTCGTGATGTTTCCTTTTTCAGTTCATAAATGTATATTTGGTTCTTTTTCCTGTTTGCGTCCAACGTTTTCCTTTTGTTTGCCCATGTCCAAAGACTTAAGGTCTTGGTTTATCGTTTTTACTACAGAGTACCTCTTTGTAGAAAATCGGATGCGATTTAGAAGGAAAGTGTCACATCTTACTCCACCTTCCTGATTTTACTCGATGTAGGTCGAGAGTCGATTTGTTTAGATTTGTAGCTTTAGCAAATAAAATTACAATTGTTTTTTCATCTCTGTTACTTTTGATGGTGGCTGTGTTCAAATGCACCCTTTCCCACGATCTTACACATTTTTCTTTTATTTACATCGAAAAATAAATCGTATAAAAAATCTTTTGATAAAGTCAGTTTATCATTGTTATTAAGTGCACATCGCATACGATAATGCAGACCATCATGAAACATCATCAAATGTAGCAATGTTCACTCTTCTTTATTGTGGGATACATAAACAAAGTACATCGGCGTCCACTTTATAAATGTGTCGTATTAATGAATTTTACCAGTCAGTTTTTACAAAAAGTAGGTCTGCAACGACTGCTATTAATTACTACAACTGGCAGATTTTTCAATTAAGGTTTGTGGTAAGATGATATTATGGGTAGTAATAAGATCAAAACTATAATGTTTTAGCATATCAAGTTTTCAGAAGCAACAATGGCATCGCAGGTAATTAATACTACACAGTGATTGTCTCGTGTAGTTTATCGTAATCATAGTGTGCATTTATACAATATATATTTACCACATATTGTGTTTGGTTTTATTTGTATATGGCTTGACCGAGTAGTCACCTTTCCCTATTCAACAAGTTAGTTATGTTAATTAATCCCATTCAAGCTGTTTACTCAGACTCCAGTATAAAGCCTTTTTCTGCTTTTAGTTAATCTCGACTTTCCTCATTTAAATCCCATCGTTAACTTTTCATATTTTTGACTTCACCTCCAAAATCACTGCATTAATTTCGTTCAAACCTAGTAGGAAGAATCTCAATGGGAAGGGGTTCAGATTAGTTCAAATGAATGGACTCGGCCTCTAGGGGCGCCACTTAGGGGCAAAAAGGGAGGAAAATTGACAAAATTGACAAAAAAACCCCTATAAACTGGAAGGCCTAGAGCTTAATGCTTTTGTATGTTGTAGCTTTAGGGCATGGAGAACCACGATTGTTCAAGGCGTGACCCTTTTTGCACATTTTCGACTTTTTTCCAAAACTACTGCACACATGTAATCCAACCTTAGTACAAGACATTCCCAGGGGAAGGGTGTTCATATTTGTTCAACTGATGGGGCTCAGTATCCCAGGGGCACCACTTGGGGGCCAAAATGGGGGTACATTTGATAACATTTTAAAAATCTATTCCAGTTAATTTGAAAGCCCAGAGCTAAATTCTCGCATATGTAGTAACCTTTAGGCAAAGAGAACATAGAACAGATTTCATCAAGACACGACCCTGGGGTAAAAAATATTCAAATTCCAAATATTAACGTATAGTCTAATTTCATCAAGATGGACATTAGGGCCACTTGTTAATTGTTCTTCTTGGATATTGCTTATCTTGACATAAATGACCAATTATATTTCCTTACTTTTGTATCAACACGTCTGAGGTTGAGATTTACGTATACAAGACTTTTGTCTCTTTTTGTTGACGTTTCTTGACTTATTCACTGTATAATAGTTTTGTGAATGCTTCCATATACCAACATTGACTTTAATACTTTACGATGGGTGAAACATGTATTTCGTGAACACATTCTCATCACGGACTCCTGATTTCGCTTATAGTTTTAAACTCTTCCTAGAGTATGGATTAGCTCCTATAGAAAACATTATTGGTAGTTAAAATAAAAAATTATGACTTAGTTTTTTCCCAATGTGATCCATTCAGTGCAAAGTCATATCAGAGGGATTAATATATCTAAACCTGTTAAGTCTTATTAGTATACTCCTATGATCGTATGCCATTAATACTGTTATCAAAATAAGAACAGGGAAGGTCGATGCATTATGAACAGTTTTATTCTGACTTTATAGCATTGTATTGGCTGACTTTACTTCGTGGTTACCATCGATAGATTATCGCGGCAATTTGTATTATTACCCTGTTCCCTCATCTCCTTTTGTAGCGATATTTTTATTTATAAATGACTTCTGATTCAAATTATTTATTTTGTTTGGACTAGGTCTTCCGAAACAGTTGTCCCTATCCAGATGAATATACGTTCAGACACTACCATTTAGGGCACCTGCGTTTTTTGATTATTAAGGAATACAAAAAAAGGCAATCTGAAACATGCCTCCGATAAATACGATATTTAAAGGAGGAAAAAGCCAATAATCCGTGTGAGACACCCCAGTCGCGAACCCCAGATCTTACTTCGAAGTAACCGTCATGAACGGACGCTTTAGAGAAAAAAATAATTAGAAATAGACACGACTTCGGTAAATCAAACTTACAGAGCCAAAGGGGAAACGGTAACAAAACATTCACAATGGTTATGATGTACAAAGTCCATACCCCAACAATAATACGAATTTGTCTTGCCACAATTTAAAAATCTGCGCGTATTCAAAACAGGAATTTTTAAACGTATTCCTCTGGACACATGGACACAGTTATGCTCGGTTTGATACCAATAAAGTAACAAAAAGCTTGTCTGAATTGGAAATAGGCCATCGATTTTAATAAATCAAACAAATGTACATATGAAAAAATGAAATGTACAAAAACAAGTTCGCAGTAAATCCGAAAGACATGCAGTGTTCAAGATTTTAATAAAATTAAATCTTATTTGTCCAAGGTGGTATAGGTTTTTGTCCCAACCAATTTCCTTGTTACACTGTAATGATCTTATTCCACCAAGACTTTTATCAAAATGTAACTGTTGACGTATCACTAGCCGGTGTAACCACATCTTCTAGCATATGCAGCATTGAAAATGTAAATCGATACATTTGAATTAATTTGATAGTTTTGACAATTCTAAATATTTTTTCTTCTCTCTGCTCATTTATAAACTATATTGGTTATTTTGATGTCAGTTTATTTGAGCTATTTTTTGTTTAAGTTTATCATAAAGTTAAATTCCCGGAAAGACCATTTTTAAAGTGTTGTTAGGTCATAGTTTTGTGCTTCAATAACTGGCTTTGTAGCTTTGGTTTATTGGGGTCTTGTCTATTCAAAATTCACTTCCTCCTTCTAGTCCGTCGCTGACGGATGATTTGCTGTATGGTTTTGTGTCAAGAGCGAGGACCTCTCACCTACTTAGTTGGTTTGACGTTATTATTTAATAAAGGTCTCGGTTTTCTAGTTTATTCTGGTGTTGGCTTTTTTATTAAGATATTGTTTGACAATAACCTTTGTTCTGTTTATCCTATTTTGTCTTTTTTGACCAACAAATAAAACAACACCAAATACGCATGACGAGTAGGCGTACTAAGACTTCTTTTGTCAGATTCTGTTTAGTTTATCTGTATCTTTATCAATATTGCATTCACACAGCGACAAACGATGGCGAAAACCTGATTGTAAAGAGTACAACTGTCGAAAGTGGCCTATGTCATGTAAACAAGGAGTTGACCAAATTTACTAGACTTTTAAGTAGTCTAAAAACGATAAATGGAATAAATTTAACAAAAGATGTACATAAACCAACAACAGTCGTACAAAATAATTCAGATGTGGTCATGTCGGTTATGAGGCTTTAATTTGTGAACTTGTTGCCAAAAACAAGGAGTGTAAAATATAAAAATACATAAAACATTTTGATATATACACTTCTTGGGACATGAATCAAATAACCATTTTTAATACAGATAAGTCATGTTTTAAAACATGGTGTTGTTTTACATTTATAGATATATCATTTAGATATAGTATATTTTAACGGTTTTTAATCTATCACGATTAATTATTTTTATGATCTATAACAATATAATCATCTCAAAAGTACAGGTTTTCATCCACAGTCAGACCACTAAATGTCGATAGAGAGCAAAACAAATTGAAAGGTCGGAGTGGAGTTGCACTGGTAGCGTGAATGTTTGACTCTGGTTGGCGAGTCTGTACTTTCTAATGGTTGATGGTCCAAATTTGGTAAGGGGCCATCCATAATTATCATCCTTTTTCCAAAGTCTACAAACCGCACGCTAGGGGGTAGGGGTTTGTTTTTCATCATTTTGTTGCACGCTTTAAATTTAGGATATTGCAACATTTCAAAATCTGAAATCTGGCTCTTTTTTATTTCCCATAGTGGTCTCTAAATCTCGTTCGCCAGAGCGTTGATGATGACCTTGTGTACATCATTTGAGAAATGGCGCAAGAATAAATTTTGTTTGACAAAAAAATAACCTAAGTGAAACAAATGTTTTTAATACAACGAACAGCGGTATGATAAAGGATGATGTACACTTTTGCAGGGGGGCGGGGGTTTGAAAAAAGCGTGCTGTTTGAAGACTTAGGAAAAAGGATGATAATTAAGGATGGCCCCTAAATGACTTGTTTCTAGGTAAAGACTTAATTAAAATGCCAAAAGAAAACCCAAGATGTAATTATAGTTACGATTTTTATGTACAATATAAGATATTAAGAAGTTATTTACAATGGTGTTCAATCCTGACTAGAACCCGGGTCGAAAGGGGCATTGTTAACATTTCAACGTTTAAAATAACTATAATTAAAGTGCAAAGGGGTTTTCACATAAATTTACATAAAGTGAAGTGAATATATTAAACGGAGTCAACATCTGGTATAATGCTAATAATGCTAAACCTACGTTTTAGAATTTGTGTCCAGAAAATGTATATGTTTTAAATGGTGGCGTCTGTTCGTCTCTCTATGATCTGTCTGGTGGTCACGGAACCGACTTGGTTTATATAGTAACGGACCCGACCCAGTCCGACGGAAAGTCCAAATCCGACCAAGTCCCTAGTAAAATCCGTAGCAATGGATGCTAGATCCGTGGTCGGAAAAGTCCGCAGCGCCGCAGGTATTATAAACAAAGATGACCGCTGCCATGAACGATAGATTCACTCTGCATATGATAAAGAATCAGTCTAAACATGAAAGATATACATCAATACTAGATAATGCACGAAGTTAACAATAACTGACTGTAAGTTACAATGAATGTACATTGTACATAAACGAAATAATAAACTGAAATGACCCCAAAATGAAACATAAGGAGGGAACTCCAACCCGGGTGAGGGATGCGAGGACGAACTTCATACTCTAGTAATTATGATCAATCAAATACAAATTAACATCAATAAACATGTTTTTAAACATTAGCATACTTAATAGGCATATATGATAGAAATTTGGAATATACATCTTTAGAGAACAGTATTTATAGCCAAAACGAAAGTAGGAGAGTCACAATATTCCTTTCAGTCATGACCACTCTCACACTCTGCTGTCACAATGCTATTCATAAGAAGTATCACACACACACACACACACACACACACACACACACACACACACATCTGAATATAAGATATTATAGTAATGTAATAGTAATAGTAATATACATATATATAACAAACAATTACAGATTTATTACAGTTCTTTCGTCGCGATATCACTAAAAAACACACACAAGAGTATAGGTATCACCTATTCAACATACCTAAGTATTCTCCACGATTCAATTCATGTATTTTGTTATAATAAGAAGGTAATGTATTGACAACTGATCCAATTTTCCGTTGTAATATATAACACATTACTCGCCGCAACACATTACCCTCGCTGTAACTGATATGTGATGCCAATAATAACATCACTCATTTACCACATCCGCAAACAACAGGAACTGTGGAGCATAACTTATCCTATTCGGAACTTGTTAACGCCGTATTGATATAAAACAAACAAGAATTACTGGTTATCATTTCTGTAATTTCGTATTAAACAATATCATAATCACATAGGAAATGGACATGTATCAAATGTGGTCAATGGATAATTCTTGAAAATCAATGCACGAAACTCATCAAATCGGAAGAAATACACAATCTTGATACTATTACGTTTGATTATCAACTTTACCTGGAAAAATGTAATTAAAATAGCGACAATATGTATTTTGATATATGTCCCTAAGTGATATGCCTTGTTACGAAAGAAGAAGAAGAAGAAGAAGAAGAAGAAGAAGAAGAAGGAGGAGGAGGAGGAGGAGGGGAAGAAGAAGAAGAAGAAGAAGAAGAAGAAGAAGAAATTTTTTTGAAATAAAGCACATGTTTGAAGGTAACGGTAATGTATGTGTGTCGAAGTAATATCTAAAACGAAAACATAAAATTCGATGATGGTAAGCAGAACTTCAATGCCATATCCAACATTTGATCTAATGTGTGTCTTCCAGGTTATTTGGTACCGAAGTTTCCAAAAACTAGATAGAGCACATAAGAAATTTTCATCCGGCATTGGTCACTTTCGAGAAAATGATTTACCGGTATTCAAAACGAATATTGTATTTGTATATTCGAAATACAGGAATTGGCCAATCGACTGAGTCATTACAACATAAGAAAATTGAATACAAGTCACAATGAAAGTATTTCAACAACTAATTTTACACAGAGACCCACTATGGGTGTTCAGTTTTAAAAAAACAAACCAGTTAATTCGTTAACTTCACACCTGGGAATCTAGAAGGTCTCAACTAAATGTTGAGCATACAAAAGACTGTAAGCGTTTCTGTTTAAGAACTGCTGTAGTTCACGAAGCGAAATGTACAGCGGGTAAGTCTCAAAAAATTTATTTTAAAGAAATCCTAAGCTCTTGTTAGAAAATCAGGGAATGCTATTCCATGGTGAATCGATTAAAGAAACGGATTGTTGTCAGATATCGGCAAAAGGTATCGACCTGTCGCCAGAATTACTTTTATTCTGCAGACCAGCCCATGTTGCTTTGTGTCCTTCGGATAAATACAAACACTTAAAACACAATATGAGCACTATGTTATCAAATTAATGGCTTATTCATGACATGAAACTTTCGTAATATGCTAAAAATTCATAGCTTATGCATTCTTTGGTATGTATTTGGTTAAGTTATTAAATAAAATAGTAAATCGAAAAACCAAGACGATATTCTAAGGCCGTACGTTCATAGACATTGGCAAACAAAGAGGTTAAATGACTTTTAATTGAATGACTGACTTTGGATGGAAAGACTGATTGAATTACTAACAATTAATAAAGGGGGTTGCCGAAATATGAAAGCCGAAATGTATATCAGTCAAGCACACACATTTAGAATACAGGCAAGTATGAAGCCAAATAAATGACTATGACGTAAGGAAATTCAAACTATGGCGTAGGGATAATGTCTGTAATTATATCAGAAACAGACTTGTCAAATTCCCCCACTGTAACATGATGGCGGCCATAAAGCTTCCTGAAAGCAGACCGAAGTCTGGGTAGTGTATATATAACCCTGCCTCAAAAGCTTGGATGTCAACAGCAATTCTCTAATCACAAAGTGCAGGTGAGGAGGGTATGTTCCTGTTTTTGAATTGGAAGTTGACAATGGGAAAACTAAAGTCGTCACGTTTGTCATAAAGTTTAGTGGAAAAGGTAGCATTCGATTCGATTTTTAGTAGGAGGTCTAAACATGTATTAACTCAAAATGAAAACATTACGAACTCTATTAAAAAAACTAGAAGCGAAACTAGGGGCTCGCGATATGGTAAATACGCTGCAAAATATGCTCTGTTGAGGCCTTCGGATTTATGTTGAGGCAATCTATCGCAAGTTGAGACCATCAGGCGTCAAATGTATCGATCAATTGTAAACAAAAAACAAGAAGAATTAGGATTAACAGAACATACGTTACCAACACCAGAATGAACCAGCTAAATAAGGCAGGCATTCACAATAAATTCCACTTATGCTATTTTTTGTTTGGGCATTACAATGTACGTCCGACCAACCAACCAAATTGGTTGGTTCATTATCATTTTTCATTATCTTGTCAGGACACTTAATTTGTGCTGATGGGCGGTTTTAGAGGTAAGAGAAATAAGGGATGACAATTAACACAAAGAAGATATTAAGCTATGATTTTCTCCATCAAAGAAAAAGCCATAACTTTCGTCATGAACAAAATCATCAGACAACTTATTAACAAAGCTACCAAGGACAGAAAAACTATTACGTGCAACATCATTACCGTCAGGCAGCATTCGATCGCCCATCAGATCGATTTGGTCTACACCACATTTGGAGCTAGAAGTTTGTCCTGCGAGATTTCAACATAGGACATGATGAAGAAATCTGTCAATATCCCTCGAATCCTAGAAGATCTAAGTTAGCTCCTCGCTTTACTTTCTTCCCATTAAACGTGCAAAACATGAATAGGATCAACAGACATTGACAAACAAACAATAACAGCGTCAAAAGATGAAGCACTGGAATGTAATCAATTAAATCGACATCACAACAAGCATCAATACTAGTAATCCATGCGGAACGACTTAGAACGGTCACCCAACAACCAGGAAACCAGGTAGTGTGGTTAAACCGGTAAATGAGGTCTCAACCTTCCCACTTCCCGCATGAGACTAGAAGTCTGACAATGTAAGTACAGACATACATTTAAAAAATTAATGAATATACTTCATGGCGCTGTACATCATATCAACAACTAACCGCCCACATAAATCGTCAATACAAATCTAAACGAGTAAAACGTTTCTACATATTTACAAAAGGCAATTAGAAACATGAAAATTGGACATAACCTAGTAGCATAAAGCTGAAAACAGTGGCTAA
>JAUMGZ010172009.1:0-14870 GCA_032359645.1 Pododesmus macrochisma | reverse complement strand
TCCAAGGTGGACTTTTCTTATGCAAATTCTGTCTGTCTTCCGTTGTAAACTTTTCAAATTTTCAACTTCTTCTAAACTACTCATATCATCCAAACTTGGTAGGAAGTATCCCTAGGGGTAGGGGATTCTTATTTTTCAAATGAAGGGGCTTAGCCCCGAGGGGGCCAAAAGGGGAAAAATTTGTCAAAACTTTTAAAGTCTTCTCCTAATAAACTAGAAGGCCTAGAGCTTAATGTTATAGTATGTAGTAACTTTTAGGCATGTCGAACCAAGTTTGTTCAAGGCTTGACCCTGGGGTCAAAAATAGATTACGCGTTTTGGGGTCAAAGTTCAACACTAGCAAATAGTTAACTTTTCACATTTTTGACTTCTTGTCCAAAACTATTGGACCAATTTCATCCAAATTTGGTACTGGTAGTAGTCATCTCTGTGGGAAGGGAATTCAGATTTGTTCAAATGAAGGGGCTTGGGCCCAAGGAGGCGCCACTTTGGGGGCCGAAATGGGGAAAATTTGACAAAATTTCAAAAATCTTTTAAAAAAAACTAGAAGGCCTTGTGCTTAATGCTTTGGTTTGTAGTAAATTAAGGGGATGGAGAACCAAGTTTGTTAAAGGTATGGCCCTAGGGTCAAAAGTATACACCTGCCAATCCAGATAGACTTTAAGGCCTGATGGGCCTCTTGTTGTCAAATTAAGGCAATAAATAATTGGAAGTTAATTCAAATAAATTGAGTTTCTGGTAGCAAACAGTCAAACTGTTAATTGCCAATTACAAAATAAGTAGCATTCCATTTGAAGTCTTGTAAGTTAAACATTGTTGCAAGATAGTTTGTAAATACACTATGAATCTAATATTAAGAAAATTAGCTGATATTAACATATTTTATTTATAGCTACATAATTGGCAATAATGGAAAGACTGGTTTAAGATTACAACTATCTTTGACTAGATGAATGCTGCTACACAAATACAATGTACTGTGGACCAGTTATCTTTTAAGAGATAGATGTATTCTTGCTTTAGTGTTTGGCTTTATAGATTTTTTTTGTTAATATTGTCTGTATTCTTACTTGTTTTCCCTCCCCACAGTTTACGGTATCCTCCATTTACACAAAAGAAACTAAATACCATTGGCTGGATCCTTAAACGCAGTCCTAAAAAGTCGGGAGTCTTTTCTATACTGCCTTTTTTCGTCTTGGGCACTATTGTTGCTGTTTTAGTGAAGGTAAAATAATGTGTGACAGTTCTTTATCAAAATGCAATATTAGTATAGGAGATTTTATTTTGTCCAATTACAATTAGTTTTTAAAAATTGTTAATTTTAAGATCTACTTGCTCTTTTGTACTTGGAGCTTACTGTTTAAACCACTTTATAAGATTTCAACCAAATTTGGTAGGAAGCATCAATAGGGGAATGGAATTCAAATTGTTCAAATGACAAAGGCTTTACATTAAGGGTGCCACAAGGGAGCTAAAAATGTCAAAAGCTTTACAAATCTGCAAAAATCTTTTTTGAAACAACCTTTACCAATGAATGTACATGATGTAGCACACAGGTTACATTATTGTGTAATAGTATTTGGCTCCATGTTGTATGTTAAAACATCTTAAGAACACTGTAGCGTGATACAAATAACTGTAGATGATTAAAATAATGCTGTCCTATCACAGTAAGCTCTTACTGGTGTGTTACATAAAACATTGCAGCTTTGAAGAATTTATGGCAGCCAGCTCGATGTTAAGTACATTTTGACAACTTTCTTCAAAATAATTTTTTTTGCATTACATTAGTCACAAGGCTAAAAAAACAGTCAAATGTTTAAATGAACAATTAAGGCTGTTGTGTGTCATCTTATATCAGCAAAATACAGAGTTATAAAGTAAACAAAAAATTCAGTTATGATGAATGAATGTTGTACGGGTATATCTAAATACCTGGATTAAACTAGATGTACCAGTGAGTGTTTGACCATTAAACATTTAAATATATCAGATCTATTAAGTCATTATTTACTGACCAGTCTGAACAAATCACTTATTTTAGCCCAAAGTTACCAATGAAGATAAAACCAGATGGCATATTCCATGATGTGGACATTTATCAGATATAATCTGTTTACTAGACATCATCAAATCTTTAGTTGTCTTTGAGTCAATCAATGATTTAGATAATTTTAGTATGAACTTTTAATAGAAAACCTGTCTTTGTTCTGTTATGTTCCTTTCTTTACTTGTCACCCATTGTAACATTGCTTACAATTTTATTACCATTGTCATGTGATCTACCATTGTCATGTGAGATCTACCATTGTCATGTGATCTCTGTGTTTTAATGATAAAAACTTTCTTGTACAAATAAAAATAATGAGGTACAGAATACATAAAAGAAAAAAATATATATTTGAATGAAAAATATAATTAATGAATTTATATTTAGTATTGTTATACTGCAATGAAATGTACAACAGGCAATTACAGAAAAAAATATGGATTATATAGAATTATTGTTTTTATTTCTAGTTCTTCTATGCTATTAATTTTCTTGTTTACAATTACAGACTTTTGGACTTACAAAATATTTGTCATCCTCATCAAAGTGAAAAAACCAGAACAAATAGTGATGGAATCTGTTCTTTATGTATATCTAATCTTGATCATGAAAGCCTTAGACTTTAAATTCAGTGCTGATTTTGGATGGACTTGTTTCTTGATTGATAATATAAACTGCTGTGATGTCATTATATAAATATATATTACATAATACTTTATATGCTTTATATAAAGGTTTGCCACAAGTTACGCTTGGTAAAGCAGGTTTTATCTAACTCGAGTAAGTTTATTTTCAGATTTTACAAACCTTTTTAAAACTGAAAATTAACAAATGAGAGTTAGGTAAAACACAAAACCAAATTGTAACAAGTTGTGGTGCCATTTTCTCCTACAATTTTCTGACCGTCAAAACACTGCTGTTTCAATATCTAGTTTCACTCATGGGGATGAATTCTGCGTATGAATACAAGAAAAATAATTATCTCAACAAGTCGCGAACAAGGAATAAGCAATAATCATTAACATTGCTGTGTTTGAAAATATAGACTCTAGAACTAAAATTCTTTAAACAATATAAAAGTATATCCATTCAGAGTCTGAACTATTTCAGGTGCTTATGCTAAGATGGCTGAAGTCATAAGTGTGATTGCGCGGTATTGGGACGTCATTTCTATTCAAGTCTTAGCCAATAGGAGCAGTGCTAGGTGTTATCTAAGGTGTGGGTTAAATTAATAAAACCAACTTCTCCTAAGTGATGTAATCTATATAAATCGTAAGAGAAACATATTTATTTCATTTATAAAGAATATCAATCAGTACATGTATACAAGAATCATAACTTTAATATTAAGTATTTTTGTTCTCCAGTGGTATATTAGGAGAATGGACAATTAAAAGAAAAGTAACATTGACTTAAATTTACATCTATTGTTTTTTTATTTAAAACCTAGTCAAATGATAGGAAGCTGTATGTATCACAGATGGAAAAGGCACACAACAGGGGCTTTTAAGATGGGCTGTTGAAAGAAATGTCTCGGGTTTACATTTTTGTTATTTGAAGAATCTGAATGATATATCATTATATAGGATTATTATATATATTATTTACTATGTTTTGTACTCTAAATTTTTCTTATTTTCAATTTTCTTATACAACTTTACTTTGGGTTGTGCATTGTCTTTGGAATCAGACTGGGCCTTGAAATTATAAAATAAAATTGTGTGTAGAAGCTCAAGACTCAGCATATAAAATAAATATTGGTACACACTTTCAAACGAGAAACTTTTCCAATACATGATTTATTAATGTAATACATTGTATCTAATATTGTATAAAAGCCATGTGTTTGCTGGAAGCTTTTATCAAATCAAGATCTAGGTACATATGTATACCATCAAACTGAGAACGTTAAACCTTCCTTTTAATTACATACTTGCGGAAAGCTGAGTGTCTACCTTAAATTAATTTGTTATAACATCAAGGCCCAGACTGTTGGGAATGTATTACACTCACAGGTGATTCTCTTATTTATATTTTTATTTTTATACAATATTATGGTGCAACCTAATGGATCACATTAGGTATATGGAACAATATGTCTGAATGATAGTGCTTATTAAATTATTATCCATTTAAAGTTTCTTTTTATTTATATAAACTTTCTGTTCAAGTTCAGTATTGCATAACTCTATAGTCAAGTGTTATATCATAAATATATGTGTTGAAGTATTGATATGGCAGCATTATTGTCTAGAACCTTAAATGTGTTGAAGTATTGATATGGAAGGTTATAATTCTATAAATCATAATTAAATTGTACTGTCTGACACTCATTTTATAAATCATAATTATTATAGAATAACTCCAGGAATAATTCATTAGGTATCAATGATATTATGTTTACATGTAAATAATGGATAGAACTGATGATATGAATAAGATCAAAATCAAAATTAAAAAGTGATACAAATCAGTAGACCTGCTGAATATTATTATTATAGAAACATATTATATATACTAATCAACATCCATAATGCCCTCTTTGAGAGAATTTTGGTTATTAAATTTTTACTGTCTGCCACTCATTAAATCAATGTGTTCCATTCCATCTTTTTTTTTAAATTTTTCTTTTTCTTTTCATATCAACAATACAAACATAGGTACAAGACAAGACAGTATGCTATCAATTTTAAATTATGATTCAGTGCAACAAAATAATCAATAGTATTGTTATAGTAAGTTCTAGTAATGTAATTGTTATTATTACATTTATTGATAATGTTCTCAATATAAACTGTAATTTGTAACTAAATCTGCAATAATTATATAAAAACAAACATGTTTGTAATATTGGCAGAAGGAATAAAATTGTGAAAAAATACTTTTGTTGTGTTCCATACATTAATCATCACAAAAATTGGATCACACAAAACAGAGGCCCATATCAATCCACAAGCACAAAACTGGAGCATTCAAGAAACACTGATCAAAGTTCATATGTATTACCGAACACAGGTCATTAATACTAATCCAGGCTACAGACGGCAGACAGGAAGCCAGACTACCTTATACTTCATTGTAGGTCAAATGACCTCACATCACAGACCATGAACGATTATGAGCTTAGAAAAAATATGAAATTGTCGGTTCTAAGGTATAAACTACTCATGCCTCATACAGTGCTGATTTGGTCTTGCTTTCTGCCAAGACGTTACTGGCATTTTGCTGACCTTATGATGGTCCCAAAATTGACAAAAAACGTAGGCGTGTTAACAATGAACTTTCAAAATTTTTAAGTGAGCAGGGAGGGAAGACTATTAGACACGACGACAACATTAAGTCAACAGACAGACCTCTTTTTAGAATTGATGGCTGCCATTTAAATAGTGTAGGAAATAAGGTTTATCTTACAGTGGTGAAACAGCTACCTAAGTCATAAGTCAGCTGCTCTTGTGCAGTTTTACTGTGTAACAGCTCGAGCAGATGGGTCATGTATTTTACCTGTTGTCCAGTGCAATGCCTCTCATAGATATCAATGACTGCTCACTCAGGTGTGACTGGTTACCTGAGGATTTCAGTTTGATAAGCAGAACAAGTAGTGACCAGCTGAGGTGATTGATTGAATAATGCCACTAAAACTACTTATTTTGTAAATAAAATGTTATGTACCCCTTTAGAAACTCTAGATTATTATTGCTGTTTAATATGAATATTTCATTTTGCAAGATAAAAATGTTATGAACAATTTCATCTGCTGTTGCATCTTTTACCTCATAGCTGATCACTGGACAGTATTGAAGTTTTTAGGTAACCAGTCACACCTGAATGGGCTGTCAGTGATACCTATGAGAGGCATTGCACTGGTCAACAGGTAAAATACCTGACCAATCTGCTTGAGCTGTTACACAGTAAAATTGCACAAGAGCAGCTGACTTATGACTTAGGTAGCTGTTTCACCACTGTAACTAAAGTCATAAACTGCTGTTTATGTAAACCAACTACTTGATTCAGTCAGTTTTTAAGGCACAGATGTATACATATGTGCCAACTACTTGATTCAGTCAGTTTTTAAGGCACAGATGTAAACCAACTACTTGATTCAGTCAGTTTTTAAGGCACAGATGTATATCAACTACTTGATTCAGTCAGTTTTTAAGGCACATATGTATACCAACTACTTGATTCAGTCAGTTTTTAAGGCACAGATGTAAACTAACTACTTGATTCAGTCAGTTTTTAAGGCACAGATGTATACCAACTACTTGATTCAGTCGGTTTTTAGGCACAGATGTAAACCAACTTCTTGATTCAGCCAGTTTTTAAGGCACAGATGTAAACCAACTTCTTGATTCAGCCAGTTTTTAAGGCACAGATGTATATCAACTACTTGATTCAGTCAGTTTTTAAGGCACAGATGTATACCAACTACTTGATTCAGTCAGGTTTAAAGGCACAGATGAATACTTACAGGCATTTGCTCTTGGTCTGTATCTGATATAAAGATCTGAAACACAAAATTGTAACAAACTTTAAAACTTCTTATCACATCAGGATATACAAAACTTATATCATCAAAACTCATACTCACATCATGACATACAAAACTTTATATATATTTGACAACATTTATTTCAATGGTTGTTGGCAGCGTTTGAGCTATTGCTGTAGCTTAGTTTGAGCAAATATTCTATACAACAAACCAACATGTTCTCTTTTTTTTTTTTTTTACATTATCACCACTTGTGTAAATAATGTCTTAATAATCTATAGAAACATAGATATACAGCTATCAAATGTTATCCCTATGATGAGGCCAATTATGAGAACCAGTATCTTAATGTATGAATATTGCTTATCATTTACAGATGAAGGCTGCTTTTATTTATGTTTTTTACACCTTTCAACATTCAATGTTAATCGTACCTTTCATCTATAATAATGCAATGTTTAGCCTTGTAATAAAATCTATACACAGGGATTTGTCTCCGTCATATACAGCAAACGAACCATAACTGAACTTATATAATGTCATCAATTTTCAAGAACATTTCTTCTACAAAATTTCGCAAATCTTTTCAATCATTTCCACTGGCAATCAGTCATTATAATGTTACAGTTCAAACTATTTTGGGGACAAGTTTACAACACTACAAACAGACATGCCATTTGAATGCAATAATTGATAGCATAAATGTAAACACAACTACTATATACTTGTGTACAATTCTGAAAGGGTTTAATGCAACATCAGCAATACTCAAAACTTGTCCAGCAGTCTCTTATAAGTATCACAGACAGCTTTCTTATTTAAAGATCATTGGGCATTTGCATCCATCTAGTTTGAAAAGCACCATAATTCTATTAGGCAATTCATTAGTTAAACAATTTGTTGTTAAAACTTTCCATTTAGAGGCTAATCACCATCATTTTAACTAATCTGAATTCCCTTTACCAAAAGATGCCTTCTACCAAGTTTGATTGAAATTGGTCAAATGGATTTGAATATATATAAAGTAGAAAGTATGCAATGGTAATATATTTGCTTAAGTGTTGAGTTTTGACCCAATACATATCACCTATTGTTGATCCCAGTGGTATGATTTGAGCAAGCTTTCTTTTCCACATTACTAAATATAAAAGCATTCATTGTTTCTTTGTTTTATTTCAGTTTAACGTCCCTTAAACTCATGCCTAGGTCATATCCAAACAGTGTCTGCTTGTGACAGTGCACACTGATGTCAACTTTATTGCTCTCTCACTGAAATATCACACAGCAAATACATTGACATACTTCACTCGATCGCATTATCCCGACACTGAGCCAACCCGTCCTTCTCCTACCTACAAATGTTGAGCACTAAGCAGGGAGCAAGAAGAATGCCTGGTTAAATGTCTTACGTTTGACACAATAGGATTCGAACCCACGCTAACCGGACCACAAAGCGAATGCTCTACCTTCGAGACGTCATTACAAGCATTCAGCTCAGTCTCTTCTTGTTTAGAATACCTAACAAGTTTTTTCTCCAGTTTTCCCCTTATTTCGAGTCCCTTGGGACACATTCCCATTTTTTAAACAAATATGAATAGCCCAAGGATACTTCCTACAAAGTTCGAAGGAAAATGTTTCAAACGTTTTTGCAGAATTTTCTTTGTTTTGATTTTAGTCATCACTAGCTGGATATTAATATATAATATAAATGTATTGTGTACATGTATTATTTGTATGTGTATGTAAATATTAACATATGTGACCCTACATAATAATGAGTTGTTGCTGTACAGGTAAAGACACACCTGTTCGAGCAGTCAGCAATACCTATATTGTTTAAACTTCCAGCAGATACTAAATACCATACTCTACAATAACATCACTGATTAAGATACTTGAAAAGATTGGTATTTCTCCCATATCACGCTATGTAAGATAGAGTTTGCCTTCAAACTTATGTAAAACACAGATATTATGGGAGAAAAATACTCTTTCATACACTGTGTGTAAGAAAATGGGGATATTTCACCTCAGGGGTTACAAATTGAAGTAAAACCCTCTGCAAGCCTCGGGTTTTACTACTTTGTAACCCCCTCGGGTGGAATATCCCTATCTTACATACACACATATGAAAGAGTCTTTATATAATCTTTCTATTTATTGACACTGTTAAGGAATCTTGTAATAGCTATAATATTGTTGCAATCTTGATATTAAATCTGTTGTTGAATGTACGATATAAAGCTTTAAAATACCTCTTTCTTCCTTCATTTCTGCAATGCATCTTACTCCGTCTTCCTTCCCCATTTAAGTCTATCGGCTTTTGTTGATTCTACCACTGCCAACATTGTCTATTGGTGGTTTGAATAGCGACATCACACTTGCAAATATGTGCACTTTTTGAGAAATCAGAAGAGCAAAACCTATGTGTTTTCATGTTGTGTGAAGTTTAGTATTGCACTGTTGGTCAAAATGTGATGTTTAAATTGTTGCCAAGACCTTCCGAGATCGACTGAACAATCTTCCAAAAATTAATACTCTGAACAATACCCCACTCTTTCATGTACTGAAATGGAATCTAACGGTTCTTTAAACTGTCAATACCATGCTTTGTTCATTATATTCTGAACTTCAAATTTTTTCAAAAAATTCAATAAAAATTGTTCTGTTAATTCTGTGATCAAAGCTTTTCTGTTTATTCTTTGGTACATGTTCCAAGAGTTTGATTTCCGGATCTATTTTTGTGTGTGTGATTAAAATGTTTATGGAAATCTGACCAATATGCAATGATTGGTGTTTCTTTTCACTTGTCGCTTAAACCATCTTTCAAAACACTTATTAAATCCTTTCCAACTTAACTATGTTTATGTAACTTGTAGACAAATGCTGGCAGACTTATTATGGGAAGGCTGGACAGACAACAGACTGCATCTCATTTCTTCTTGTTGTGTATTGAAACATCACAGGCAAACCATGGATATCTCACAAGACTCGACACAAGGTTGTGGTGTCATAATTCACCATTCACTACTACTTGTACAATTTCAAATAAAGCCTGTTGAAATTATCAGGTTTTTTTTATCGAAATATCAGAAAAAGATTTTATCAGCAAGTATTTTCATTTCGTTTTTAAAATCATTAACTTTGAAATTATCAGTTTTGGAAGGAAAATACTCCCAACTTTGTTGTGGAGTTTTTCTCTGTATCATTAAAGAAATGAGATACAAATGCTGTGATCGTATCCAGTCTAGCCCATTTCCCCGCCTGAAAGACACCAAAAACCTTGAATCGTTTGTCCCGAGAAAAACCACAGTACCATGAACCTGTCACATGCCAACACATAACACAAGAAATAATGAGATACAAACAGTTTTTATGCAACAGATTTAATAACGTTTTATTTTCACATTCATGAAAAATTCATAGCATCTGTACACATTCTTACATAAACCCATTTAACAATAAAGGTATTTTCTGTTTTACATTAAATACACATTATTTGTAACAGTCTCATATTCATCATCTCTGCACAATTCACACACATTTACCCTACTATCATACATGCAGTCTCAAACTCAACATACTATTTATACTACTTGAACTCACAACATTTTACTTTCATTCACAACTTTACTAACTTGAGCCACTTAAATAGCAAACTGACCACCATTCACAAAATCATTTAAATCATGGTTTTGAAATTAAAAAAAAAAACTTAACATAAATTTTTTGAAAAAATAAAGAATCTGAGAAAATCTTTTTCAATCAGTAACTCATACATATAATAGCAAAACTGACGACCTTGATTATCAACCAAAATTTTAGGAAATAATACCATAAAAACATTTGTCTTTAGCAGTTTAAATCAATGTTTACTAAAAATTCTTCATGCAGAAACATAGAAAGCATTCATTATGCTTGATCTTACTTTGATAATTCTCAAGATGTAAAATGGTGCATTGTAAAAATACCTTAAGTATTCAGTCAAGTACTTGACAAATTAAATGTACATGTTTACTTTTATACATCATGCAAAAATTACAAAATTAACAAACAAGAGGCCACTTGGGTTTAAACATCCATCTGGTTAAATAAAACAGCACTATTTATTCATTTGATATTCATTTTAAAAACTTTGACCCCAAAAAGCACAACTTATTTTCAAGCCTAGGATCACACCTAGAACATGTTTCTCCATGCTTAAAGATTACTTTATAGGCAAACATTAAGCGCTAAACCTTCCAGTTATCTATTTCAAGATTATTAATTTTTTTTAGGCCAAGTCCTATTATTTGAACAAATCTGAATCCGCCTTTCCCAGCAGTGCTTCCTACCAAATTTGGTTTAAATATATTCAATGGTTTACGTGATGTCAAAAATGTGAAAAGTTAATCTATTTTTGACCCGAGTCATGCCTTGAACAAACTTGGTTTTCCATTCCCTAAAGTTACTACATACGAAAATGTGAAAAAAATTAACGACAACCTTGACGAAAGACAAAGATTTATAAGAGTAAAGTCTACCTTGGACCTTTGGTCTAGATGGACTAAAAACAACAAGTGAATAAAGACGTTGGGTGATGCAGTCATTGACATACTTAGAAATCTTGTAGCCCTGAAATGTTGTAAAACAATCACAACCTTGCAAAACAACACACTGTATTTAGCAGTAACCTATAGAGTTTAAGTAGATTATAGCACACATTCACTGAAATATAAATTAATTTAGTTGACACATTGACCGGACTACATCATCCGTTATCATCCAGAATAATTGGACCATTGCCGTTCGTAACATCTGCAACAGTAGTAGGGAGAGTTGTATTGTAGTGAACATGGTTTATAGCATCACTATCGTCTGTTATAGTAACATTGGCTCCTACAGGTATCACAGGCATAGATCCTCCCTTGATAAGACTAATTATCTGAGAGGGTTCATTGATAGGAGGGTCTAGATTAATAACTTCTTCAGCAGAGTTAACGGGTGGCTGTATAGTCTGTTGGTCTGACAATGGAGGTTTGACAGGTAGTATCATAGACAATGTTTGTGCTGTAAGCACTGGGGGCCTCACAGGCAATGTCATAGAGAATGGTGCTGGAGGAGAAGATAATAGTGCATTTGGGGCTCCAGTAGTATGAACTGAATAGTTACCAACAGGTTTAGGTATAGTAACATTGTTAATAGCTTGCTGTTGCACTTGTGGAGGCATGATGGGCTGTGAACCCTGCATGGCTGCACGCCGTGTACGGATTACTAAGTTTGGATTTGACCATGGTTGTGGAATATTGAGTGTTGCATTTTCTCTTGGAGAAACACTTATGTTTGGAGATTTAACGACACTGCTTACTGTAACAGGTGACTTTGGTAAGGGAGACTGTGAAGGTATAGCTTTTGGGGGAGTTTTGGCAATGAACACAGAACTTGTAACAGTTTTAGCAATGTTGTTGGGACTTAAAAAGCGTGATGTAGGCATTGACAGTTTAGGTGTTTGATTCTGAGATACAGGTGCTGGACTAGGACTTTGCTGACGCACCATATGTTGTTGTGATTGAAGAATGGAGCTAGCACTTTGTTGAATTAAAACTTGTTGTGTTTGTTGTACTGTTGTTATTGGGTTTGTGAGCGAGGTGGATGTATTGGTGGTATTTGCAGGTTGCTGTATAACTACTTGTTGCTGTGCTGGAACTCCTGATATTTGATTCATTAGCTGACCTGATGACACAGTTTGTCGGATTCTCTGAGTTTGAATGTTGTTTCCTTGAAGGATGGTTTTGGTCCCCATCATTCTAGTCATGGGTACATTGAGGGGCGAGCCTGCTAAAGACACTGGAACTGCCTTTCCACCTGCTACTTGTAATAGAACCATACCCTGTTGTTGAGCCCCTGTTGTGATTTGAGGACTTGATGTCTGTAGCCGAACCCCACCTTGATTCCCTCCCACAGGGTTAACACAATACTGAATTAAAGGTTGAGAAACATTAGATTGACCGCTAACCTTTATAAAAGATATTGTTGGTTGGCCAGCAGCATTTTGTTGTACAACTTGATGTATTCCATGAACATTAGAGGCAGGCTGGGTTTGTTGTGTGACGAATTGGATCTGAGAACCTGCCTGTGGAGATTGAGATACTAGCTGAAGTGTACCTGGTGAGCCTACTTGTTGTGCAGGGTTAATGATATGCAAAGTCTGTTGACTTGGAGCTAACATCTGCTGACCACTCATAGAAATAGTTTGAAGACCACTAGGTGTTTGTACTTGTTTAACTACCTGTTGAATAGCTTGGTTACTCTGGTACTGAGGTATAACCTGCCTAATTTGATTAGCTTGTGATAAAACTTGATATGAACGTCCAGGTTGGGACTGATTGACTATGTGTACAGGCTGTGGGACTTGAAGGATGGCTGGAGGATTATTTTGTACATGTTCCTGAGAAGTTATATTGAGCACCTGTTGACCTGAAGGTACTTGTTTTATAGCAGTAGAGGTTTGTGGTGGTTGGTGCAAATTTTGATGTGCTTGAGTTATTATGTGTTTGAGATGCTGAAGCTGAGATGGGGTTAAAAGTTTTGGTTGTTGAGTAATTTGTGGTGTTGATACCCTAACAGTGGGCTTTTGTTCCTGAGCAGCTAATTGTTGCGAGATTGTCTTTATACTAGAAGCAGAAAGCTGGTGGGCTAGTTGTTGAGCATTTGCTACTTGCTGCTGTACAGCAGTAGCAGCAGAAACATTAGCAAGGCCTGATAGGTTTTTAACTTGTGCAAATTTCTGACCAGCAGGTGTGACATCTTTGGTAACAAATTGTTTCTGCAATGCCTGTTTGGCTTGCTTTTGTTTCATTCTAGCCTTAGCCAGAGCTTGATGAATATTGACATCCTCATCAGCAGCAACAGTAATATTGGCTGAATCATCATCTTCAGCAGCTTTGGCCTTAGCCTTTTTTGGAGGTCTACCCCTAGGATTTTTCTTAATAACAACATTTGCTTTTGCAGGTGTTTCACTTTCTTTTTTGATAGATAGCTGTATAACCTTTGACCCTTTCCCTTTAGCAATACAAAAGGAAACCTTAGATGGACTTGTGTTACCACTCTCTTCTTCATTATCCTCGTCATCAACACTAGCACTCTTCACTGATTTACCCTTTGGTGTTGTCACTTTACTAAGGGCTTTTGGTGTACCAGGGGTAGGCAGTGATTTTCTGCTAGGTGTTGATCGTGGTGCAACATTATTAACTACAGCCTTTCCCCCCGATTTTCGTTTTCCTGCCTTTTTCTTCACCTGATTATATGCATCATCTCTTGAGTAGGTATATAACATTTCATCTTCTTCTATTTCTAGTCGTCGTTCTTCTTCCTCTTTTAGTGATTTTAATCGAGCCAATTCCCATCCTTTCTTCGAGTTCTCAATATCCTCCTGAAATGACATTTATATTAATTCAATTCATACTTTCTGGTCAATAACTTTTTACTCAAACATAAAATGAGGTAAACATATTACAAAAACAGTACATCATAGATTTCTATTTTTTAAACTCGATAAACAATCAACAGACAGTATGCTTAATTCATCTTTTTCATACTGGAGAATAAATTGTCAGTGTTAAATTTTCTTATTAACACATATATTATGCTTAGCGTTATTCCATAATTAAATACATGGGAAGCAGGCCACACATTTTTAATATCCCTCAATCTATATTTAATATGGATGCATAAATACCTCTGCCATTTCCTCTAATGGTTCAAAGTCCACCTCCACAAAATTCACTGCATACCTTTCAATTGGCGTAAGCTTCAACAGAGAAACATTCCCAATAAATTCTTGTTTATCAAATTAACTTGACGCACAATTACAAATAAAAATTAAATATTTTTAAAATATTTTTACTGTGAAACATTTTATAACAATCAAAAAAACAAACAAATTATTTCTAAACATTGATTAATATTTTGCAATATATGAAAAATTATTCTGCTTAGAATACCTCTTTTTCCAACATAGCCAGCTCTTGTTCAGCTTTGGACATTTCCTCCTCTTCTTTACGGAGTTCAGCCTCCCTCTCATCCCATGGAATGTTTTCATCAAACTCTGCTAATTCTGCCTTCTGTTCAGCTTTCACCAAATCAACTGCCTTTGCATCGGTTTCATCCTCAGCTATCCCTAAGGCCTAAAGACATTTTAAGAACTCTTTTATATTGAAAGTAAATGAATACCACATTGAACTTTTAACAAGAGGCCCATGGGGCCTTAACGTCGATCTGGATTGGCATTTGAATATTTTTGATCCTAGGGTCACTCCTTGAACAAAGTTGGTTCTCCATGCCCTAAAGTTA
>JAUMGZ010171998.1:0-14871 GCA_032359645.1 Pododesmus macrochisma | reverse complement strand
TTATTTGCTTAAAATAAATATAATGTGTCTCTAAACATTGTCTGTTAAGGAAATGAAATTCTCTATTGCAGATTTCTTGCAATTAAATTAGAGTCGGCCTCCTTAAAAGGCAAAATCTCTAACAAACTAGTTATCCTACCATCATGACTGGATCCACCTATAACCTTATCTCTAACAACAAAAACATTACTTAGTCCAAAAACATGACCAAGGTTAGATATAGTTATTCCAGGCAAGTTGTTTAATCATGGGTGACTTAACATTTACTATAACAGGGTAATGATAGTTGACAACGAAATGGTATAAAGCTATAAAAAATGAACTTTTCTTGACTTTTAATAAGAATACATCTTATTCAAAACAACAACAACAGCTACAACTTCTTTGTTTTGTGACTGAATTTAGAACCAGATCTCACTCTCTGAGATCATGTGTAATTAAGTTGTGGTGTTGTGTACTGTGTTGTAGATTATGACAACTCCCTACATTCCAAGAACCAGAAATCCAAGATGGGAAAGAAAAGTGGAGTTCTTTGTTAAGGATTACACAAAGGTAATTATAAGACAACACTATAACTTTATCTGAAAATATTAATTAAACTAACAAAAATTATTGTCAATACATTTTGGATATAGAAAAAGAGCCACATATAGTGGAAATAAATGCATATTATGTTTAAATGAATGCTTTGTTTTGATAGGTAAATTTGTCTTTCTATGTATTCGACTGGGATGGCAGCAGTACCATTGATGATGATTTTCTAGGCAGTACCCATATTTCCCTTAAGGAGGTAAGATCAACTAGTGTATACTGTATGCTTACCTTTATTGATAAAGATCAAACTCGGACATTATCAGTCAGTACAAATTTGAGAGTATACCATTATCTATAAAATTATTGTTTTGTAAATTTGTATGCTAAGAATCTTTGTTTGGATTTATTGTTTAATTTTGACTGTCTTCATAAATTCACCTGCGTTGCTCAATAGATAGCTCAAGAAAAAAAGTTAACAGTTGTTAGTTTGTTTGTTTTATTGGGGTTAAGCGTCCCTTTAACTCATTTTAGGTCATATAGAGATCGTGTCTGCTTGCGAAAGTGCGCACTTATGGCGACTTTATAGTGCTGTCTCACTGAAATATCACGCCGCAGACACATTATACTGACACCGAGCCAACCAGTCCTTCTACGTATTAATGCTGCGTGTTAAGCAGGGAGTGAGAAGAGTGCCCAATTTTAAAGTCTTGAGATATGGCGCCACCAGTTTTCGAACCCGCGATCGCGGATTCTCTTCACCAGTGTACCATCACTAGACAAACCGCGCCGGTTAACAGTTGTTAGTGTATTAAAGCAACTTATCATGTTTGTGACTCAGTAAAATATGTTTGCTCTCCATCTATAAAAGTGTTTTGAAGTTTGATCATTTGTTCTCTGTAATGACACCAGTGAGTACAATACTGGCTTCTCTTTGATAGTGTATTCACTTAATAATTGTCCCTAATTGTTGACAAGACAAGAAAAAAATCTTTGAAAATCATTTACAGGTGAGCATCAAGACCCAATATTTGACTTATTTAACATAACAGATGAACAATTGATAAAATATGTAATGTAAAACTCTATTCCTCATACTAACTCTCAAGACACTGAAACAAATGATGAGGTTATTTTTGAATTGATGGATGTTCCACTGTTATGTATTTGTCAGGGAGAGAGTGGGTTTGTTAGGAAGAGTTTGATGTTGGGATACAACAGGAGATCAGAGGGATACATCACAGACAGTAACTTTGGACAGATCACCATATCTATCATCTTCAGACCAGTAACCTCAGTTTCCAAATCGGGTAAATTATTTACTGTATATTTGTACTAAATGCCTGAATTTGATTGGATAAAAATTAAAATTAACTATTACCATCATGAATGTTAGTATTTTGTACCATACATGTTGAGAACAGTTTCAGTTTAATTTGGAATTTTTTTTGTATATACCGTATTTATTCTAATAAATACCCAGGTGATTAATAGAGCAGATTAGAATTTAAAAATCGGCGAGGGGTGATTATTGGAAACAAGCCTAAAATACCAACGGAAAATTTCAATGGAAAGGCGATTATAAGAAAAAAATTCAAACTCTTTTATCAAATGTTTTCAACATTAAAGAATCTAAAGTCATCATGTCACACTATTCCAGCGATTCTAACAACATAAACAGGTAAGACAAACAGGTCATGAGCATGATGTAATCAAGGCGACAAAGGCACAGGTTTTGCTTTGCACTATCTATTCAGTAATAAAGGGACATCATGTTTACCCTGAATGTTGTGACATTATGCATAATCCTTAACTGTTTGATGAAGCCTAGCAACATTTACAGCGATATCGCTGTTATTATAATAAAGAAAAACGAAAGGACTGTCAGCCTTGTTCAAGCAGGGCTCTATTATATTGGAAAAATGGGAGCATTTTCATACAGCAGGGCATATCACATGCCTTCCTTTACACTGTGAACTGTAAACACTATTTCTATATTTCTTCATACTGTGGACAGTAAATATTTCTTCTATGTTCCTTCACACTATGAGCCTTAAACACTACTTTCATTTCTATCATATCTGAATTCTTGAACTGACTTTGTAACACATATTTTCAAATTCCTTTTATTCAAACAGATTGCTTTACTGGCAATATAATAAATCTATCTATTATGATTATATTAAACAGAGAGATACCGTCTGGTCAGTACTAGTGCACCACAAGATTATCTTTATGTTGAAGATCTTGTGTCACCTTCATCAAAGGTAAGTACAAAGATCTCAGATCTCTTAATTAATGTCTTTTATCTTTTGAAGTTTTAACAGATCCGTTTTTAGTATTGTCATTGTTGTTTACATTGAAATTAGTAATTATTATGTTGTTTGTTGATTGGGGATTGTCTGTTTTGTCTTTTTATCTATTTAAAAATTCATAGTATTAATCAGACATTTTTGTTATTATTGTACTTTCATAATTTCCCATTTTAGCATGGACACATCCAAGTTTGAATTGCTTAGATAGAATAATGTTGCCACAAAGTCTCAGATTACATTAATTTACAAAAAATCAGATATTTATTTGAAAAGAACCAAATCATAAATTATCATCTTCATGTATAAGGTGTATGATATACTGTCAACCAGTGTTCTGTATCATCAGCCAGCTTTATGTATATTGTTGCTTTAAAAATAGTGTTGTAAATGTTATTATGTGTTCAATATCATGGTTATAATGTTATCATAGTTAACTCTCATGAAGTAACTCAAGTAATTTCTTTGACATTTTACATAAATTGATTCTGTAAAAAGTCACAAAGATCATATTACCACTATAAAGTCCATAATGCTTTACTGGTAATCTGAAACATCTTCATTTCTGTTTCAGTAATCAGAAACATCTTCATTTCTGTTTTAATAGTTAATTTAGGAATGTTTAGAGAATATTTAGTTATTTTAGAATATTTTACCAATCAAGTATTAAATATCACTGATAATTTTGTAGAGTAATTTGTTAATGTATTCTTGTTCATTTTGTTAATAGCACATTGTAAATCTCTGTTTTGTACCTGTGTTAAATCTTCTGTGCTAACTGCACTCTGTATCAGGAGGTCATAAAGAAGCCCAATTACAAGTCAGAAAATGTTATTGTACAAATTATAAATATTATTATTTAGAACTAGCATCAAATTGTATATACTTTTAACCAAAATAAATGTGTTTGTATAGGGACAAGAAAAGATATTATTGAAAGCTATAAGGTTAATTAAAAACATTTTTGAATTGATTAATTTGAATGAAACCAATTAAATCAAAGACACATTTTCAAGATTATTTATAAGTGGTCTTTTATTTCACAGAAACATATTAAAGAAACTGGCAAATAAACTAGTAGGAAAGTAATGATCCATGCAACTGGCTTTCAATTCTAGGAAAAGTATTTTGAAAATAATTTTATTTATTTTTGCATAAAATTTTGCTGCAAAGATTCTTCCAAATAATCTAAAAAGTCAATTAAAGGATATCATATTTGAATTAAACAAAATTTTGTAATTGTTAGCTGTAAGAAAGAAAAAATATGTGTTAGTTTTAGAGATCTTGAAAACTCTACACTTACCTAGTATGAACAACCATATGTGAAATCATGAGATTTATGTTATTGTAACACACCTTTAACACTTTATCACGGCCCTGATAGCTAAGTTGGTAGAGAGTTAGCTTTGTGTGCGGTAGATAGAAGATTGATTACATATTGGATTGTTTTGTTCTCTCCTATATTCCTGTATAGTGTTTGTGTTAACATTGGTCTATGATAACTTTCTCATCATTTTCATGCTAATCCATGTGTTTTCCTGTACACAGCCTATCTCATCCAAGTCATCTCACCTCGTACCCGACTCAACGGAATCATCGCTGGTAATTTCTTCTTCATTAACCTATATATAAACATACTAATTACAGTATCTGTATACATGTAATAAAAAGTTTATTTACATAGTATTTAATCTTAATGCTGGTATGGATTTTTAAGTTTTTGCTATTTATATTGTAGTATTTTAACCATTTTGGCTAAATACAGACAGTACACATCTTCTCATACCAATGTGTCTGTTGGTTATGTATAATAAACTTAATACATTATTTACTTTTTTGTAAATAATGACTTGATCAGTAGAAACAAGTTTTCACAGAAACACACTGAGAAAGGTGGATGTAATTTAGTGGGCTTCCACAAGGGGGAGGCACTTGTAACAATGTTTAAGATAGGGATAAAATTGAGAAATCCTATTTTCTCATGAACCACAAATACTAGATATAGCTATTGGATGTTCAGCATCCTGAAAAAACATTTATTCAAGTTTGTTCAATTTGATACTTTGGGGCTATTCATACTGTGATACAAAATTGGTAAATTTTCAACAAAATGATTCTCTAAATGGAAAAAAATGGGCATGAGCTCTCATGTTCAACATAAATTGGAGATTTGAATTTGCTCATTTGATTACCAATGGTTCACAGTCCTTAAACTACTGTGAAAGTCTATCTGGACCAAAGGTGCAAGGTGGACTTTTCTCATACAAGTCCTGTCCATCGCCCGTCGTCGTCAGTCCATCATTGTCATAGACTTTTCACAATTTCGACGTCTTCTCCAAAACCGCTGGACCAATTTTAGCCAAACTAAGTAGGAAGAATTCCCAAGGGAAGGGGGTTCAGATTTGTTCAAATGAAGGGGCTCCACTAGGGTGCCAAACAGGGAAAATTTGACAAAATTTCAAATATCTTTTAAACTAGATCGCCTAGAGCTTAATGCTTTTGTATGTTGTAACTTTAGAGCATGAAGAAATAAGTTTGTTCAAGGCGTGACCCTGGGATCAAAATTTGGTTACACATTTTAGGGTCACAGATCAACAGTAGCAACTATGTATGTGATTTCATCCAAATTTGGTACAAGGGGATTCAAATTTTTTCAAGTGATGGTTCTCAGTACCCAGGGTTTGCCACTTTTGGGGCCCAAATGGGGAACATTTTCAACATTTCAAAAATCTTCTAATAAACTAAATGGACTAGAGCTTAATACTAAGTCTTGTATAAATAGTAACTTTAGGGCATGGAGAACCATTTTTTCAAGATGTGACCCTGGGGTCCAAAACAGGCTATGTGTTCTGTGGTCAAAGTCCAACACTATATATATCTAGCAAATATGTTAAATATTTACATTTTCAACTTCTTGTCCAAAACTGCTGGACAAATTTCATCCAAACTTGGTAGAAGGCAACAATAGAGAAGGGTATACAGATTTGTTCAAATGATGAGTCTTAGTACCCAGGGGGCACCACAAGGGAAGGGGGAGTGTCAGCAAATGTGGAAATGTTTTGACAATTTCCAAAATCTTCTTATAAACAAGACAGCCAGTGCATAATGCTGAGTGATAACTTATAGGCCTATTTAATCCAGATTGATAAGGCCCAATGGGCCTCTTGCTTTAGTCATGTGAATATAATTGTATCATTTTAATTCTTATGAGTTGATATTTGACTACATTTGTTTTCATTGATGACTTTGATCATGAATGATGCTGACAATGACAAAGCCATACAAAGTAGTATGTTTATATATAGGCTTTTCTTCTACGGTATCTAGTAATTTACATCATAGGGAATTGTACACATTTATTTATACATGTACATGTATACCGTTTAACTGATATAAGTCAGTATATATTATAAAGTGTCATTAGAAGTTTATAGTACAAGTGTTCCATTTTCAATAATAGAAACTTTTCCTTCTAGTTTTGTTTTTTTGCTTTTCGTAGCTGTGTTTTTATTAATTAGAAATTTAACTTGTAAAATTAATGCCCTGATAAAAACTTTTTTGTTTTGCAATCTTAGTATGTATGTCAGAAATCTGAAACTGATGATGCTCAGGTGGCTTTTCTTATCCTTTTTTGCTTATTTTTGTTAGCTTCATCCTTGATGACTTTTTATTTGGTTTACCTTGTCCAGGAATCATCATTTCTTGAATTCTGAAAACTTCTTTTTGAGTTTAAATGGAATTAGTTTCTGTAGAATTCAAAGATTAAGACCATAATCAATTTTGAAAGTAATTTTCTTCATGAAAGAAAGAATTTTAAATTTGAAAAGGAACTTCATATGTTGAACACTGCTGACCCATAATTTGTTCTGAAGGAAAATTATTCACATCCAACAGGAAACATGGCCATTAATCTTCCTGAACAAACAAAGTGGTTCTTGATTTACTGAATGAAAATATATCATGTTATATCTATCTAGATCTTTGATTTTCCAGACAGGTGTCCTATGGTATTTTGAAACCATGAAAAATTGACCCCGTCAAAAATAAATTGACCCCGGGGTCAATCTACCATGGGGTTCAAAATACCATATGACACCGGTATCATAAAGTAATAAAATGGTAAGAGATATTTGAGATGCACAAGTCCTTTGTTGCTCCTACTATGCAAGAAACACTATGTAGATATTGGACTTCAGTAAAGTCGACTCTTGAACTCATTATTAAAAACATTTCTTTTAAAGAAAGTTACTTTGATATAATGATCTTGTTTGTCATAAGGAAGCAAATATATTTCAGTATGATTTCAAGATGGAGATTTTTGTAAATTGTTTTAAATACTTACAATATGTGGTGTTTTGTAATTATATTTCTCTCTACAGGATCCTTCAGAGGTAATCTTTGTGACAGTTGAGCATTTTGGCATACAGACGTCCTAATTATCTAACTCAGAAAATGAAAAATCTCTATGGTTTTACATTTACATTTTTAAATTTTTAAGGTTTTGCATGACTTTTGCTTTATTTACAGTAACACAATTAAAATTCCTTGGGTTAACCATTTTTTCTCTCTAGAGCTTGTAGTTATAAACGATGCTGCATTCCAGTTCTTTTTTGAGTATTGTAAATAGAAGCATGATTATTGTTGGGATGGAAATTATATTGCTTTACTTACCTTTGAATGATACATAACTACAATAAATATAAAAGGCCAACTGTTAATATGTTGTTTGTTTCTCTTCATCTAACACCAAGATCAGTGATTTGTACCTTAAGATAGGTAAAACATATTTAACTTTTCATTTGCATTAGCAAAATTAACTAGAACATTTAAGGTTTGAAGACCATTATGTAAAAGTACATTTGTAAATATGTTACATTCGTTCTATATTCAAATGTGCGTAATAGTAACGTATTGAAAAAATGAAGAGCAAAAAATTCATTCATGAATTATTTTTTGAAAATTGAGAGAAATAAATATCATTTTGAAAGAGGGCACAAATATATTTTGGGTTGAGGCATTTTTAGTGGGTTGGTTATGAATGGCTAAAAAATTAGAAATAACATGAATGTTAAGGGTATATTACAATAGATAACCAGGAAATCAAACTCACACAATATGCATATAACAATACACTTATGCTGGATGACTCAGAAATATCCCTTCAATCTTCTTTATCTGAACTTTTTTCGTGAAAACATCAGGTCTCTGTACAAATTTTTCTAAAATAAATGTTGTTTGGATTAGTTCAAAATAATATAGCCAGGAGGAACTTTGCTCAGATGATACACTTACTAGGGGGATTACAAAATTCAAACTTTTAGGAATAGAATATGATATGGATCTAGAAAAGGTAATAAAACTAAACTATGATAAAAATCAAATCTATTATAAAAACATGGTCACACAGAAATATCACACCACTTGGGAAGCTTACATTGATAAAATCCATTTTAATTGCCCAGCTTAATCACCTTTTCATTGCACTGCCAAACCCTGATAGATTCTATTTCCAAAACTTAAATACTATATTATATAACTTTTTATGGGGTGGAAAAACTGATAGAATAAAAAGAGATATCACAAATAAAGACAATGCAGAAGGGGGATAAAAATAATTAATGTTCAGGCATTTACATCATCTTTGGAAATTAAATGGATCAGAAGGTTACTTACTGAAGGAAATCAAAATTAGAAAATAATGATGAAGAAATACATTGACACACATAAACTTGTAAATTGTGGAAATGACTATATTATAGAACAATTGAACACTATATCAAATACATTCTAGAAAGAGGTACTTCTTTCACTACTTGTACTAAATTGTAAGATGAAGAAAAATACAGAAGAGTACTTTTTGAAATCTCCTTAATTTTTTAATTCAGATATAAAAGTTAGAAGTTCAAGCTTTTTCTTGAATGAATGGTACAAAAAAGGAATATATTATGTAAGTGACCTCATTAAAGATAACCGTTCCTTTGTTAACTACGAGGAATTTAAAAATACATTTAATATAAACACAATCATTTTAACATTTTATGGAGTAATTGAAGCAATTAAAATCTTTTAGAAGTACATGTAATATAATACAAAATGAAAATGAAAAATTTCAAGTTATGTATCCACATATACCGTCCAGTATTTTACTTAATATTAACAATAGAACAAAGGGAGCTAGAAACATTTACCAAATATTAATAAAGAATAATGTAGAACCAATATGTAAAGCCAAATGGTCAGCAATGTTTAACATAAATGAAAAAGAATTCAAGAACATATTTTTGTATCCATTCAAATCAACTAATTACATGAAATACAAGTGGTTTCAATACAGGATAAATCATAGAATTTTAGCAACAAACACATTACTAATAAAGCAGGGACTTCTTAACACTGATTTATGTACATGTACCTTATGTAAAACAGAAAGAGAAACCCTTGAACATATCTTATGGGACTGTCCAAAAGTTCAAGATCTTTTAATAGAATTAGATGAAATGATACACAGATTAAATTTGAATTTTACATATAATAAACAAAGTTTTATATTTGGATATTATAATTATAGTAAAAACATTCAAGCTCACAATCTTAAACATGATATTTTATTTTCCATTAAGTACTACATTACAAAACTAGATGTGAACAAAACAAACTTAGTTTAGTTGCTTTAAAACAGTCAATTTATAACGTCTTTTGTACAAACAAAATTAACTCTAAGGATAACATGTAACATTTTAACACTGTATGGAGTTCATTGAAAAAAATGTTCCCAAGTGAAAATATTTCATAAAGTCCAATAATTCATTTGTACCCAAAAATACCGTCAATGATTAAAATAATTTTTAGAATTGCAAATAATAAAATTCTTCTTAATATTATGGATTACCGAATGTACATACAAAACTAATTTAGAAATATGAGTGCATACTAAGTATTGTTATCATAAGGGTAACAAATGTGTCTTTATGTGACCTGTATATGCAACCTCTCTTCATCTTCGTTTTGTTGTTGTTGTTTTTTTGCTTTCTATCTTTCTATCTTCCTTTCTAACATTTCTTCCTTTCTTTCTCTTCAATCTCCTTTCTTTTTATTATATCGAAAAATTCCCAGAAATAAGTGTAACACAAGCTTTCTGTGGATAATAGAAAGATAAAATGCATCATTCCACAAATAACTACGGTAATTTAGAATCAAAATAATTATCAGATTTTAAAATCATAACATTTTCAGAATTATATTATCTTTTCAAAAAATTAAAAACAGATTGTCTATGTAATTCACCAAATGATTTCATCCCATTATACAGGGTGTTTCAAAATATCTGTTACACTTTTTTTTTTTCTTTGTATCTTAGATAATCAAAACAGTACAATAAAAATATTTATATCATAAAATCAGAAATTCTTTAAAGTTTTATTCAGTATATACAAAGTATATGTAATGTTTTTTTAAGTACAGTTACGTTTTCTAAAACCACCGTTTTTTACAAAATATGTTCAAAATGATGTCCATTCACTGACGTTTGATGTTGTATTTGGTGCTTAACATTCTCCATTACTGCATTGCATGTTTCTGTGGTGATTTTTCTAATCTCTACGCGTATTGCTTTCTTTAAGTCCTCAGTAGTTTCTAGGCAAGGTGTATAAACCCTGTCTTTCAAATAGCCCCACAAAAAATTTTTTTGCACATGGGGAAAGCAGACACACAATACATAAGTTTATTTGGCCTAGTAATACCGGTACTAAAAAAGCACTAATTTTTATTTTATATTTTTTATTTAACAAAGGTTCAAGGTCACTATATATCTTTACTCTTCTCTTGATGGTGCAATGTGTCAGAGGTAAAGCATTGACATAGCAATGCAGATGCTCATTAAAAGAGCTATTCAGTTTAGTACCACTTCCCAATTTCTGTATTGGGGAGTAATTATATACAATAATATAGTACATCAATAATGCTAGTTTTACCTGTTGCAAACTTTTGAAGTTCCTCAACACAATTATGCGATTCAAGGATGGACACTGGAATCATGAGCCCACATTGTCGAGTACACTTCTTCTCTCGGAATTCACACATCTCATCTTCATGTTCTTTCAAGTCTTTCCTCAGTATTTCTCTACTGCATCTTGAGAATCTACAGGTCAGCTTTGCAAAATCACAGTCCTTAACATGACCATCAAACAGTTCTAACATGATTTTTTCAAGGCATCCATTCTCTCTAAAATCGCAAAACATCAGCAGATTGTTAATCATATTTTGAACAAGTGGTAACACAGGTTTTAGGCTATGTATTCTGAGTCTGCGTCGACAGGTGGGACAGTTGTGATGGTTTGCCAACCAGGTTTCTATACAAACACGACAAAACACATGTCGACAGGGACTCTCTACCGGGCTATCAAGGACACAATGGCATATGCAGCACACAAGGTCAGGGTCAGGCGGGGGATCAAACTTGTCTATGTCGTACCTTGCCATCCTGCTTTTTTCTGCAAATATGAAATTTAAAAGAAAATATTTTAACTCAAAAGAAAAAATTTGAAATTCAATATGTAACTTAGCAAATTAATTATTTTCATCTTTTATAGAATGCATTATACAAGCAAAATTTGCATGTGTACAAGAAAATTTAAATCTGATTTTCAACAAGATATAATTGCTCTATAAGGGCTTTTCCATTTTAAAATGTGTCCTACCCAGGGAAGGCAAAATAAAGAAATTCTATTGATGGTGGTCGTTTTGTTAATTTCATTCTATATGCTTCGTGGAAAATTCAAAGAATTTACTTCTGTGAGTGGTCCTAAATAAACCTGTTAATTTACATATTACTTTCCTCCAAATCCATTAAGTATGTGCTCATTCTATTTAATCTGGAATATCTTTATAACTTTTCAATAAAATAAAACATTAGTACTTTATTCAGGGAACCTTAGTTCTGTTGTAAAATATTCAATGGCCAGTCTAGTTCTGGCTTAAAATCTTTATGGTCAAATTTTGGTGGCAAATCATTAATTTTAAGTTTCACATCTAATGACACGAAACTGAGCTCCACGTGCCATGGGATCCTTATCCCCCCAAAAAACTTTAAAGAACTTTTCATTTGAATGTTAAAAGTGACTTATCATAATCCTACATGTCCTATTACTGAATTTTTTGTCAAATGACGATCTGTCCACCACAGTTGTTTATTATGTTGAGTTCCACCTTGTTTCTGAGTTTACACTGTTACTACTATATGGGTGCTGGTCATTAGGACCAAGTATTTTCCACCTCGATATGTTCCATCCCAACCTCTCCATACCATATATACTTTCAGCCCCAAAATACCTTTTTTCAGCCGGCTGGGAGGCTATATACACACAACTGTTGTGTATATAGACAAATTGCTCTCAAATGACTATATACACGACTGTCGTGTACATGTATATAGCCAATAAGGTTCAAATGGCTATATACACGAACGTTAATTTATTTTCAAGACCATTTGGAAAATAAAGATTTCGGAACAGGAATACCTTACTGGACAACTTTCTCCAGATTTATTGACAAGTGATTCAGCTGAAAAGTTCACCATAATTCCAAATTAATTTTATTTCTTTTGTTTATTTTAAAAGTTTAAAGAAATGGGAAACAGGTTATATAATGCACTCTCCTCGACACATTTTTCATCAATATTTATCATAATATTACCATGTATCTGCGTGTCTATAAGTTTGCAGTATGGAACAGATCTAAGAAAAATACATAATAACTTCCATTCATTGCATAATGTTAAATCAAAATATGTACAAATTTTAGGAGAAAACTGGACTTTGCTGACACTTCTAACTGATTCAGCTAGGAAAGTATGACCTATATATGCGGGCGTTTGGAGAGTGATTTCTATAAATAAAGAAAAATATTTAAGACACGTGACATTTTTACAGGAAGCATGAATATATTCCGTCATCAAAATGGCGATGAAAGATATATAAAACTATGCATACATGATCAGTGATTCCAGAGAAGTTTTGGCACTAAAAATTAATATATTCATGTTTTTAATTGTAATACTATTTTCAGAAAAAGTGGTAAAACTACTAAAGAATAAGACCTAAAAATGCATAAATTGTAATAAACACATTATTTATATCCAACAGCATTTCTCAGCTTTGTTACAATATCCCGGTTTGGAGCTGTAAAAAAAAATAGAAATAGACGCGGCCTATGACATCACAGGGTGCTCACACAACTGCGGAAAATAAAAGTAGGTCGAAGACATATGAACTAGCTAGTGTATGAAGCCGCCATTACAGTGCAGATAATCTGGTATCGAGAAGTTATAAATTAGTATGGGCTAGAATTTTTTTCTTCGAAAGTTGGTGCAAAATGAAATATTACACAGGCAGAATGCTTTTTGGGCCTGCTGACTATAATTTGTAATTACAAGTTAACTTTTACATGAAACAGCTGTTGAATATCACCTTATTGGCACTTGTCAACACCCTTCTGAAATTACTGTACAAATCATAGGCGTTCTCCACGTGAGTACTGTGAAAAAAAATTACACTATCTAAACAGTGAAAAAAGTCTTTTTTCACTGTATTAATATTGATTGTGTAATTTTTTTTTACAGTACTCGCGTGGAGAACGCCTATGGTACAAATTATACAATCCTTACTGGCTGTATTTTAAAATACGTTTTATTTAAGACTTTAAGATAAATGTTACCAAATCGTCTATTTTTAAACATGATCTCTATTTATAGACTGCTACGTATATACCTATACTCATATCCTGGAAAAGGAAAATCCATCGCTTGAAGTTGCATCAATCAATACATCAAATATTGACAATGTCTTGTTTTCTATCTTATATATCGAGTCTTTACACACACACATATATATATATATATATATATAAAATAGTAGACACGATCTTTTCAATATTTGATCTATTAAATGATGGAACTTCACATGTGAACAATCCCAACAATATATTTCCCAAACTCACACCCCATATCGCAGACAAATTAATGGATTAGACACCAACACGATCATCTACAATTATTGGTCTCATAAGTTAGATGATTTCTTGTGATAAAGGTCAATTTGTAAAACTAAATGGAAAAGGTAGATCTATCATATTTCAATAAAAACAATATTCAACCTGTCTCCACAAAGCACCACAGAATGTTGAAGAGTTCTAATTATCAAGATGCAATTGTGAGTTATGTCCCTTGTGTTATTTATTTCCGGCACGTGTGCCAGTGCCACAGAATTTCCACGGAGTTTTGTTGTTTTTTATTGAAATGAAAGATGGCACATCTTAAATCTAAGTATGATATTTTGATTACATTTAATCAGTTCTGCGTTAAATTCATAAAGTACAGAAAACTGAATCCCTTACGAGAAACTCAAAGACCTTACAATATCATAAACAAGAAATTGAACCACCTAACGCCAGTAACGGACAGTATTGCCAGTTCAGCTGCAGTTAGCGACTTGGGAGTATATGCGGAGATGTTTTTTGGCACCAGGGGAGAAAGTTGTCGACCTGAGAAGATCATAGACTCTCATACTAGACACATTTAGAAAACGTAGGAACCAATTTGATAAAAATATATTACACATTTACAATAGACGATTAGACCCTAAAAACAACATTACTATTTAGCGACTTGAGGTTGGCAAGGGCCTCTTGGGATAAACTACTGAGAAAAGTTGCAGACTTGAGAGAACTGGAGACTCCTGGTGCACATTGTAATGTATTGTCGAAATTTACAAAAAAAAATATTGAACTGAACTTTACTAAACCTTTATAACAACATGCAATGTTGACCAGTACACGACTTGGAGCTGCACAGGTGTGGACAGCTTGTAACAACATCTCTCTCAGCTGTGTATATAGAGGTTCTCACACGAGATTTGATTAGTTATCGTAAATAACACACGAGATGATTATTCTATTTACCATTTTTTCGAGGCTTGCCGAGAAAAAATTGAAAATAGAATAATTATCGAGTGTGTTATTTACCATAACTAATCAA
>JAUMGZ010171987.1:0-14874 GCA_032359645.1 Pododesmus macrochisma | reverse complement strand
CGGGATTACTTTACATATAGTACACCGGAAATAACTAACAAGAACACGATTAAGCATACATATAGTACACCGGAAATAACTAACAAGAACGGGAGTAAGTTACATATACATGTAGTACACCGGAAATAACTAACAATAACGGGAGTAAGTAAAAATATAGTACACCGGAAATAAATAACAAGAACGAAGGTAAGTATACAGGTAGTACACCGGAAATAACTAACCAGACCGGGAGTAAGTATACATATAGTACACCGGAAATAACTAACAAGAACGGGAGTAAGTATACATATAGTGCACCGGAAATAACTAACAAGAACGGGAGTAAGTATACATATAGTACACCGGAAATAATTTACAGAAAGGCTACTAAGTAGTACAACGGAAATAACTAACAGGAACGAGAGTAAGTAGTAAACCGGAAATAACTCACAGGAACGAGATTAAATAGTAAACCGGAAATAACTCACAGACACGAGATAAGTAGTAAACCGGAAATAACTCACAGGAACGAGATTAAGTAGTAAACCGGAAAAAACTCACAGGAACGAGAGTAAGTAGTACACCGAAAATAACTGACAGGAACAAGAGAAAGAAGTAAACCGGAAATAACTCACAGGAACAAGAGTAAGTAGTAAACCGGAAATAACTCACAGGAACGAGAGTAAGTAGTAAACCGGAAATAACTCACAGGAACGAGATAAAATAGTAAACCGGAAATAACTCACAGACACGAGATAAGTAGTACAACGGAAATAACTCACAGGAAGGAGAGTAACTAGTAAACCGGAAATAACTCACAGGAACGAGAGTAAGTAGTAAACCGGAAATAACTCACAGGAACGAGAGTAAGTAGTAAACCGAAAATAACTCACAGGAACGAGAGTAATTAGTATACCGAAAATAACTCACAGGAACGAGAGTAAGTAGTATACCGGAAATAACTCACAGGAACGAGAGTAAGTAGTTAACCGGAAATAACTCACAGGAACGAGAGTAAGTAGTTAACCGGAAATAACTCACAGGAACGAGAGTAATTAGTATACCGGAAATAACTCACAGGAACGAGAGTAAGTAGTAAACCGGAAATAACTTACAGGAACGAGAGTAAGTAGTTAACCGGAAATAACTCACAGAAACGAGAGTAAGTAGTACACCGGAAGTACCTAACGGGAACGAGAGTTACTAGTAATCCGGAAATAACTCGCAGGAACGAGAGTAAGTAGCACATCCACTTATATCTACCTCGGCCGTTTCCGTCCACTCCAACAAGCCTGGTCCATAAACCGATTTCTGCCATTGGAACTATTTATAGAAATCTCAATTCCAGAATGTAAACAATCTTCTTGACGACGTACATTGAAGACACACCATTCGTCAACGTTCAAACAAGCTTCAGAAATGTTATATTGCGTTTTCTTAATGTCGCAATTTTATTAAATGGAACCATTTCCGTATTCAAGGTACACTGCATTTAGTGAAACTTCTACCTTCGGCAAAGAAATGTACGGTGTAGACACTTACATGTATCATAAACTGTAGTACAGCCGAAGTTTGAAGGAGAGTGACGGATTCATCTGAGGTTTGCCGATTGTAGTACACCGGAAGTAACAAACAGAAACAAGCGTGAGTAGTACACCAGAAGTAACTAACATCAACGGGAGTCAATCGGTAAACCTTGGCTACGGTCGGTGATATGTGTTTACACCGCATATTTCTTCGCCGGAAGAAGACGCTTCACTCAGTGTGGTGTACCCAAAAATGATATTTTATAGAAATAGCGACCTTTCAAAAATATAACATGTAACATATATAAGCTCGTATCAACATTGTTAATATAGCGTATCTCCGTGGTACGTTGTCAATGAGATTTTTGAAGTATTTATTTGAAATTCCTAAAGGTAGTTCCAATGGCCTCTTCCGTTATACGGACGAGGTTAGATGAGTGCACGAAGTACACGGAAATGGCCGATGTTGCGACGAGTGGAACGAGAGTAAGCAGTACACCGGAAGTAACTAACAGGAACAAGAGTAAGTAGACCATCATATATACTTGACAGGAACAAGAGTAAGTACATATTGTACTCATCTATCAGTAAGACACATGTACAGACTTTATTGTGACATTAAGTTTAAGTCATCGAAGGGACAATTAGAGGTCGACCTCACCAAACACACGATTATCGTTCAAAGCTTGATTGATTTTGGCGGGTAATTAGGAATTATTTTAATCCGTCACGACAGACAGCGCTTCAACAGAACGTTATCACGTAGAAAACATCTTACCACGATCTTTAAATCAGAACCAATGATGCTTTGGCGTGATTGTCAACTGTTAAAAACACTAGGTTTCCTTGATGACATGTGATTTAGTTGTGCGGAGCTGAATTTTGACAGAAACAAGCTTAGGTTGTGTCAATACTGAAAGTACGTCTACACTGTGATTTGTTTATCACAAAGAAATAGATTTTAAATATCGACGAATTAAAATAAAGTATATCACATATCATATTAACCGCGTATTACAGTCGATTTCTGTAATATTTACCTTCATGGTAATATCAGAGAACGCCTGTACTTTTCGCACGTCTGATCAAATATGGTATTCCGCCCGGCGTTATCGCTATTCTACAGGAAGTATGCGAATTGGGTCATGGAAATTTTCTGACTTTATAGCATTTATATATGAATCCGTGAATCCGTCTTTGTTTTCTAATTTGTTACAAACCCGATATGACGACCATATTGAGTAAGCTGTGGTTATTGAAAAGAACAAGACATTGACACGATGCATTGATATTATTGGAACAATGACGTGAAGAGTTCATATACATGTATATTATTTAAGTAAATTTTAGTCAAAATAGATAGCTAAAATTGATACTAAACACGGCTTCATACGAAATGAATTATGAATCGCAAAAATTGTATTTGAATAATTCATAAAATCAATTCAAGTTCAATAGTAAAATCATGTTGACCTTTATCATCAATGTTAAAATCTTAACATGGTGCATGTAGCATAAACTAAAAAAACTTACTTAATTTTGTGCGCTGTTTTAAAAGTTTGTTGAATGTGTTAATACGGTCGATTTGATTTCAATAGGCTTAAGAATAAAGTGTTTTTTTAACTCTTACAGGCTTTTTTGCAACGTTATCAAATTAACACTAATGTTGGAAGTTTGCAAAACGACGTCAAGTTTTATCAAGACCAAGTGTTAAACACGATAAAACAGGTTATAGAAATTTAGACAAATGCAACATAAGGTGTATATCCACTGTTTTTTAAGAAAATGTTGGTAAAACATAAAGCGTTTACTAAAATACAGATACATTTGTATACCAATATAGGTCCAATTTGTCGAACGTCTGACCACTTAGAGGATGACGTCATTTTGTCGCGTGCTATGTCCCGCTATGTCATCGGGTTAACGACCGTGTAGTATTGATCAAGCTTTGTAATGACTATGATGAATAAGCCAAGATATAACGCCCCCTTAATCAACACTATATCATACATGTAATAAGTACTTAACATCGGTTTTCCAGGGACATTTCCGTGAACGGGTAATATGATGAATATCAAAACAATGAACTCGGTGACTAAATACATGTACCATATCACAGAATACTCCATGAATATAGTTCATAATATATAATTGAAAAAGTAACCAAGATAGTTATAGATATATAAAACAATTAACAAGAAAATTGAAAAAAATCAAACACAATAAATAAAGCGTATAAATATGAACGCACAAGAAAATGCACAATATATATATCTTTTTTCTATACCAGATTCAGCAGCTAATAGATTTTAATTACCCCAGATAGATGGCGCTCCAATATGTACATACATGTAGTAAGATAACCAACAACGGTCGCATTTCAAAAGCGACTGTTAACAACACAGGACACCAAGATGTAGACAGGCAGTATATCCTGCACTAGTATACGTGTTTAATCTGTATTGTCTTGTAAATATGTATTAGTTTTTTGTTGTTTTTTTCCCTCATATTGTTCGCCTTGACAAAGGTGCGGTTTGCTCCGAAATTAGGCATTTTTTTTTTTTTTTTTAAATATCACTGTTTAAATATCATCATTATATCCTATATATATATATATATATAACTATATAAATATGGAAATGAGAGCCAGATTAGAAAATAATTATATATATGTATATATCAATATTTTAGTCTTGCTTGCATTTCCCTATTCCCTATTGTATGCTAACATGTTATACATGTAGGAGGTACATACTAAAAGTCGATTTGTCCTCATAGTTAAGATGACTCAGGTTATACAGTTATGCAGTTGCATGTAGCTTTTCACTTCTGCATATACAAATTGGCTAAGATGTCTGACTAAGAATTAATTGTTTAAAACAAATGTTGTACGTCACAATTAAAACCATTTCTCTGAAGACATAACTACTATGCTGACTTGTATTTGGTGAATTAATGAAAGCTACAACAATTTATTTTTTGAAGATTTTGTCTTCCAGTTTCTGCTACATTTTGTATTAAAAAAATAAAATATTGCTTTGACATGTCACGTTTTTCAGCACTTGTAAAATGATGCAAGTCAGACTTTTCCTTACAGTAACAATAGTATAGAGTTAATTGTGTTGATACATGTAAAATACATGTACTTCATCTATGCTTCATGTCCTGGGTTCGAGTTTTATCCATACACCAAGTTTTGGATCAACAATATTTCCAAGTTTAGACATTTTCAAGGGAACCTGCAAAAGACAATAGAAACTAAAAATATTGAATTTAACAACAACCACATTATTTTTTATCCAATCATATGCAGTGAGGACAAAAACAGCAGCTTACAAATAATATTTATATTTTTGAGTACATGATTGTATAACTTGGTTGAAAGGATATATGGACACAAGAAATACCAAGTCACTAACACATTGGAAGCATACAGTAATGCAATCATCCATATTTGAATATCCATGAATAATAATGATAAATTGTTGTTTTTTCACCCTTGGCATATGTGTATAGCTGGTTCGTGTCTGGTTTTTTTTCCACTCTTTTCGCGACTATTTTCTGTCTAGCACTGTTATGTTACCTGAGTTTTTTCACCTTTGACTAGTTTGTTTAGCTGAAAGTATTTTGTCAGGACTATTTTATGTTTTTATCAATGACAAATGATCCATATTTTTGCACCCTTGATAGGTTTGTATACCTGAAGTTTTGTCACCGTTGCCTAATTGGCTCTGTAATTTTGATTTACTGAAGTCTTGTCTATTAAACATTAATTCTTCTCTTGCGTCCATTAATGACAGCAGCTTTGAGTAAGATCTGGGGTTCGCGACGGGGTAATTCACACAGAGTTTTGGTTCCTTTATCTTATAAATATTACATTTATCGGAGGCATGATTCAGGTTGCATTTTTTGTATTTTTGTCCATCATAACCATCGTGAATGTTTGTCATCGTTGCCCCATTGGCTCTGTAACTTTGATTTACTGACGTCTTGTCTATGCAAAATTTATTCTTCTCTTGCGTCCATTATTGACAGCAGCTTTGAGCAAGATCTTGGTTTTGCGACGGGGTAATTCACACAGAGTGTTTGCTCCTTCCTCTTATAAATTTATTGGAGGCATGATTCAGGTTGCATTTTGTATTTTTAAAATAAATGCTTTAACCAAAAGTTCTGTGAAGACATGTGTTGATAAATATCTTATTCAATTTACAAGCGGGTATGAGTTTTACTAAAGGGAATTAGTGAAAAGCATCTTAGAACATATAAGCTTTTTAAAATTATAATGACGAAGAATTTGTTTTAATACACAATTTAGTGAAGTGGGTGCTGTTGGTAATTTTTTAATTTCCTATTTACTTCCCCAATTTTCCTACGGTTTGCTTGTGCACATGATTAGTGAAATATAGATTTATTTTGTTGTATTTACTAAATCTTTCAACAGGCGACAAATTTAACAACAGCAACAACAACAACAACAACATCAACAACAACCTAAAACACACAGACAAAACAGAAATTTAATTAAATTTAATTTCGCCAAAAGTAATTTTAACTAAATTGAATAAAACATAACCTTTTTTTATCTTTTCAGGGTGGATTATATTAATCAAGAACAATCTTTGGAATATCGGCTTTAACGGATCAACACATGTTATTATTTAATTTGTAAATAAAGTTCACTATTTGATTTTAATTGTCGTGTATTATTATAATCTATTCTTGATAACACTGAAATATTGTTTCATTACATCTACAAACTGTTATGGGATAATCCTTTACAATCTCTTCATTAGGTTGATCTCTCTTTTCGAACTAGAAATTCATCGTGAGCGATCAGGGTGTCATAGTGACGCTGCTAACTATGATTGCTGGCTATTTATATTCCTGTTAAGGTCACCAAAGTTAGAAACGTTTTATTAAGATCAACTTAATATTCGGAGGAGGATGCTAAGCCAGCGACATTGTGTAATACAGAAATATTCATTTACTGACAAGATAAAAGAGCAAATGTTCATTTAATAAAATATTGATGGTAATCTCATATTATAGACCTGAGGTCTCATTAACCGGTTTGACAACACCGCCTGGTTTCGTTCTGGGTAACCGTCCTTAGTTGGTCCGCATGGATTACTAGTCTTTAGGATTGTTGTGGTGTCAACTTAATTTCTTACATTATGGTGCTATTGTTTGTATGGCAATGTCTCCCGTTCTGTTGATTTTAATCATCCTGTTTTCTAACTTGATAAAACTATACTTGTGTAATTTATTTCCCCATACTAATCGCCCAGATAGCGATCTCTAAGAGCCAAGCCCCTGCATTTTGCCTCTTTCATAGTTGGAATAAATTTTGTTATTAACCTGTAAAACCACACCGCCTGTTTTGTGGACGACTGTAATAAGTAGGTCCGCATGGGTTATGAGTTGTAAGGATTTTTGTGACGTCAATTCTTGCGCTGAATTGTTTGATGCGGCTATTGTTGTTATGTCAATGTCTCTTGTTTTGTTCATTCTACTCATCCTGTTTTGTATGTACTTCAGATGAACTTTGATACCAAATGCGATATATATTGTAACTTTTGTGAGACCTTAGGTTACAACATATGCAAGTATTTAGCTCTGATTGCGAAAATGGTGTCATGTAGCCCCCCTCCCCCCCTACCCCTCTCTTTCTTTGAGACCAAGTGTTGTCAACGCACGAAAATCAACAACTTTTAGCTGTTACAAGGTCAGATACTGTCATTCAAAATACATGTCGTCATACACATCATGTTTCTGAACAAATAACAACATCAAATACAACAATTTCATCTGTGCTATGTCTCCCTGTTTGATGATAAAACGATATTCTTGAATTGATTTTTTTTATGTTTTGCATTTAACTAATTAGTAAAGAAGTTATGGCCTCAGTGACGCAATGGTGAAAACATAGGACATGAATATGGATTGTCTTATAACGGGGGTATTTCCCTTAGTATTGTGGAAATGTAGCAGTTATCACTTGGGTGGTCGATATTAGCTAAGTCATTGTTGATATACCAGTAAATATATATCAGTCAATGTTGGCGTTCATTAATATGGAATTCTTTATAACGGTATCTACCTGTATTATCTTTTGCATTACGGCAAATCCAAAAGTGGTTCTTACGCAGTTATAACGGTAGGTGGTTGTTCTGCAAATGGAACTACAACAGTTGGATCCGGGTGTGTTAGATCTGGGTCTTGATAATGGCTCCACAATTATGGTGCGGTGAGCATTGTGCATGGTTGCGGGTCCTTATACTACGATGGCCGACAACGGACAGGCAAAAAGTTACCTTAATTCTTCAAAAAAGAATTAATATATAATTAATTTCTTTATGCTTTGGGTGTTTTTGTGTACCGCAAAAAAAAGTGTACCGCGGTACACATTTTTACTTTTTTGAAGAATTTAGGTAACTTTTTGACCATCCGTTGTCGGCCATCGTATAATACAAACTCTGATCTGTGTAATATTCTGCACTACACGCTGACTGGTAACACTGAGGGGACTCAATGACTGACCCTGTTAAAACTCGTCAGAGTAAAATGAACTTAACTTTCTTAAGCTCTTCACTTTCAAACACATTAATTAACTCTCCTCACCCGAGGGGCATGTCTACATGGATATGAAATCACCGAACATTGATAATGTGCTGATCTTGACTTACCTATTCAATAAAATAAATTTAAAAAAAACCCAAGAGTAATGACGGTCACCAGGCACAAAACCGGACTGTGTGGTTAAATCGTTTAAAGATGCATCAATTTTCCAGTATGAAACAAAAGTTTTAAGTATATACATACGTTTAAAACAACAGTGAATAATATATGGTAGATGTGAAAAGTAAATAAATAGTGAGCTGATGAACAATTCATATGCTCGTAATGGTATAATAGCAACAACAGAGCCAACTGAAACTGAATGGTATTTATGGGAAAAAAGGGGACCGTGCGGACGCAAACACCAATCCAGCTATGTGTCAGGGGAGGGGGTCGAAACAATAACATAAGTGAAAACTAAAAAATAAGAAACAACGCGAAATCAAACACTCCCGCGTAAACTAAAAAAAACACCCTGAAATCCAACTAACATTGAATCCGTGTGTGTGTGTGTGTGTGTGTGTGTGTGTGTGTGTGTGTGTGATCGAATTCATTTTCCAACAGGTTTGTTAACCCTATTACATGTTACAATGGTGGTACGTTTCAAATTTCAATTTTTGTATTTTAATAATAAAAATATAAGTTTAATCAGAACATTAAGCATTCACAAACCAACAACAGCCGTAACAGGAGCGCCTACGGTCGCCAACAACAATCTGTTGTGCGCTTGCCTCCAACAGTTTGAAGTGCGTGTGCGGCCGCCTAAATTTGCCTAGCATGCACATATTATAACGTCAAAGAATCTCAAATGCTTATATGTATACTAAAGCAACGCTCGCCTCCATATGTTGAAGTGCGTGCGCGGTAATCCTTTGTACGCTCGCCGCTAGTAGTCTGACGTGCGCATTTAAGGACGTCAAGGATGCCATATATGTAATACACAAGGGGAGCTCAAGTGATTCAATGGACAAGGAGAATGTCAAGAAAAATTTATATATGGCTAAAAAGCTGATTTATCAAAATATTCCTAATATTCCCTTACCTCTTACATTAATTATAACACTTGAATTATAGTATTCACGTTAGTTCAAGGTCTGCACTCTTTGGAGATTCTTCACTGACTGACTAATCACAATGCCCGTCGTGTGGCATTTAAAATAGGGGCAGATTAGTTTATTTAATTTGTAGGGATGCACAGGGCGACTCTATCAAAACGGGTTATGTGGTAATACGTTACTATAACGTTCAGTCAGTGTTGTACGACGCTTAAAGATTAATGTCTAAACAAGGTCGCTAAAGTGTTTGTCACTTATGGAGTTTGCCGATTAGGTAAACTATTTCATTACACTAAATGAAAGAGACGATTATGGATTTCAAGTTGTAAATTACCCATGGCTTGATGAAGGTATTCCACGACTTCTATCATACTGTATTTATATTTCTCAATTACCTCATTATGATCGAACTTGATCCCTTAATAATGACCTTACTACCAAGCTTATTAAAGGGACTCGATATCATAAGCGACGTGAAACATTTGTCAAGTTTTATAAAACAAACCTGGATATTCTTTTGAAATATGGCCAAAATAGTATTTCCCAGTATGTAACTAGAGGTATTCTACAACCCTCATTTGATGCAAGTCTTGTTTTACAAACTTCGGAGGATTAAAAACAACCCTTACATATCTTTTGTTGCTACTAACTTGTAAAGAAAATTCCTGAAACGTAGTTACCATCCTCTTAAAGTTAGACGCACTACACTCCTTGTGCCGGGTCCATTTACCGCCTCTTACTGGCATAGACTTTGGCATTGCACGCCTTCGAACAATACTACTGTGACCCAATGAAGGGCTCCAGTTGAAAGCTCCCTTAATCGAGAAGGCTGGGTTCTGAAATATGTCCTTTTGGTTGTTAGTTGGAATTCGTATTGTTCATTATTTCTGAGCTAACACTACTGTAACTTAAGTTTTTTTTCCCCTGACACATAATTAGATGAGTGTTAACTCTCCTATGGTCCCCTATTCCCCTCTTTTTGATTCAAGGCAGTTTAAGTTGGCTTAGGTGTTGCTGTTGTAACTCTGCAAGCATACTGATTTTTCAACAATGTCACTATTCACTAACCACCTATTTGTAAAGCAAACAAATCAAATGTGTTGATAGCCCCACTATTGTCAGACATACTTGTAACATCAGTGTCGATATATGGTTGTGTATTGTCCTAGACAGTCGTATCAGTATCTGAATGATGAGCGTTTTCTGAGCTAATTGTTTCATCAGTAGCGGAGGGTGAAACAGGTGTATCTTGGGCTGTGTTCTGCTGAGCGGTGTTGTTATCAACAATGGAATGTGTAACAGGAGCATCCGTGTGTTTCTGTGCTGTGTATTTGTCTGTCAACACACCGTTCTCTGTTTGAGTTTCATGCTCTGAATACACTGTCTCTGTTTTCGTTCACGGTGTGTGTTTGTGTTTGTGTGTTCACGTCATTTGGTGTAGTAATATGTGAAAATATGGATGTTTCATTATCATAAATGTCACCTTTATTGGACAATATAGGCATAATTGATATAACAACTGATTTTGTATACGGTATGTTTGGTTTTAACACACATATTTTACAACGTAAAGGGAATACTACGATGGTCGACAACGGCCAGGCACATTTTTGCCATTTTACCTACGTTTATGTACCAAGAAAGTGTAACGCGGTACATAAACGTGGGTAAAATAGCATGTTTGTGTACCTTTTACCATGGTATATAAACATGGGTAAAATAGTAGTTTTTGTACTATAAAAGTGTACCACGGTACACATATATAGGTAAAATAGTATGTTTGTGTACCGCGTTACACTTTCTTATGGAACACATTTACGTGATAAATACTTAAGCACTAAAATGTCTACATTTGTATGCCCCTTAACCTAGCCGATATCGGCCGGCATAACTATACCTTTTTACTATTTTACCCATGTTTCTGAAACACGTTACACAAAAAGTACCTTTTTGCAATAAATGTGTACCATGGAAAAATGTACCGTGGGACATAAATGTAGGTAAAGTGATAGAAATATGCCTGGCCGTTGTCGGCCTTCGTATTAATACGTCTCTGCTATTCAACATGCATTACATAAGTTATGTCTAAAATCCAAACTAAATTTAAGAAGTTCAGTGCAATGTACTGCGAGGCAGATGCCCTGCAAAATTAAGTTAATATTGTATTTGCAAAGGCTCGCGACATTTGTAAGAAGATGAGTCATTGAGAGGTGTTCCGAGTAGTTTATGTCACTGTAGAAAGTGTACACGATAAGAACTGTCACATTTGGTATAACTTTTACAGCAAAATGAGACTACACATTTAATAATAAACTCTACCATCAAGAAATGTTGTGATGTACTGCTGTGCTTTCATCTTTAAACAAGAAATATGTAAATATTGTCACATACAAGCACACCATTTTGTCAAACACTTTATAATGTAGCGGGATAAAAAGTAAGGGGCACAATACTCAAACTAAACTATAAAACATGCATGTTCGTAAATTAAAAAGAGGGGATGATACATGATCAATGTGATGTGTATTGGCGTTTTTCATTGGTCGTCAATCCTTCTAAGGTAGATAGATGTCAGTCTTCCTAACTTTAAACCCCATCTCGTTGACACAGAAATATGAAATCCAAGAAAATTAAATACTCTTGCAATCTAAAATATAGATTTATTTGCTATTAACCATATTGTAGTGTGTACTTTCATGTTGGTATGTTCCTAGTATGTCATCATTTTGAAGGGCAGATGGACTGACTGATACTACCTCAAACAAGGTGGCAATTAGAGAACAAAGGCAGAACATTTATAGACAGTTACCCAACACAACAATAAAGAACGCAGTTGAGAATAGGAAACAAGAGGCCTATGGGGCCTTAACGTCCATCTGGATAGGCTTTTGACTTCTTTTTACCAAAGGGTCACCCCTTTAACAAACTTGGTACTCCATGCCTTAAGGTTACTACATATTAAAACATTGAGTTTTATGTCATCTAGATTACTAGAAGAAGATTTTTGAAGTTTTGTCAAATGTTTCCCCTTTTGGCACCCTAGTGGCGTAACCTGGGGTCAGAGCCCTATTTTTGAATGAATAAGAACTCCCGTCCCCGAGGAGGCCTTCTACCAATTTGGGTGAAAATGGTCCAGAAGTATTGGACAGGAAACCAAAAATGTAAAAAGTTAACATATTTGCTATAGTGTTGAACTTTGACCCCAAAACGCGCAACCTATCTTTTACTCCAGGGTCACGCCTTGAACAAACTTGGTTCTCCATGCCTTAAAGTGTCTGCATAACAAGACATTAAGGCTTAGGCCTTCTAGTTTACTAGCAGTTTTTTTTTTTAAAGTTTTGTCAAATGTTTCCTTTTTTGGCTCTAGGCCTTTTAGTTTATAAGAAGATTTTTGAAGTTTGGTCTACTTTTCCCTATTGGCCCCTAGTGGCGCCCCCTGGTGGCCAATTCTTCATTTAAATAAATCTGAATTCCGTAAAATTGTCAACAAGGTAGTAAATTCGAAAAATGAAGACGACATTCTAAAGCCGTGAGTCTATGGACATTGGCAAACAAAAGAAAAATATCTGTAAAAAAAACATTTAGGTATTTAAAATAACAAGTAAGCTGTGTTTAGCTTAGTCAAAAACTCTTTGTCTCAGCAAAGCAAGAACAACTTTAACATCAATATTATGCTGAATAAACCACAAGTTACAAAAGCCAAGCAAGAATAATTTATATTCGACAAAGGCTACCAAGTTATTATAGTGACCATTTTTATCATTGACAAGATTAAGGACTTTCATGTAAGATACTTGTAATATACACTTTGTTTGTATTCAAAATCTTAAACCAGTATTTGCAATAATAACATATTTTGTAGTGGAGATCTACCAATCAATAAGTTGAAATCAAAGCAGCACACTAAACATGGGTATAAGAAATTTTAAAATGTCTACAATTTAATATATATATATATTCTCAAAGTATTTAATATAATCACAGACACTAGACTTGTCATGAAATAAGATTATGTATCTTATATATTCCATTTAAAATAATATTTACAACATATTTGAAATTTGTTAACATATAAAATTTCATAAAGGTGGGGTCCATATTTGTGCTTCACCTAGTTTCTTTATTATTTTTTTGTGCATCAGTCGGTTATATTAGTTATATCAGCCAATATAACGTATCTGAGTTGTATATTTCCCTCGCCGAATATCGGCCTATATAATCTGCCTACCATGGGCTCAGAAATAGGTTACGCCTTATTGTAAAAGTTAAATACTATAGCAAATGTGTTAACTTTTCAAATGTTCGTCTTTTTTCCCAAAACGTCTGGACCAATTAAATCCAAACTTGGTACAAGACCCCCCTAGGGGATGGGGGTTACGATTTGTTAAAGTGATTGAATCTTAGTTATTAAGGGGAGTCACTTTGAAGACCAAATTTCATAATAATTCTTCTTGTAAAATAGAAGGCTTAGCTCTTAATGCTTTGGTACGTAGAAACTTTAGGGCAAACATCTGGAGTCAAAAGTATTCAAATGCCAAAAATTAACTTATAGGCCTATTTCACCCAGATGGAAGTTAAGGGCCTTTTGGTATATCTTAAAGTTCTGAAAGAACGGAAAACTTGCACAAAATGAAAAGCACGACAAGCTACCTTCCATCCTATATAAGGTTGCAAGATGTGTCAGTATGTCATACTTCCGAAACCTGATATCCGTAGTTTTGGTTATTAGCTGGCTTTCGCGTTGTCTTTCGAGCTCACAATGACGAAATATGAATCTTTTAGGCCATTTTTTTAGTCCATCTGGACCGAAGGTCCAAGGTGAACTTTTCTCATACAAATTCCGTCCGTCCGTCCGTCCGTCCGTCCGTCGTCGTTTACAGTTAACATTTTCGACTTCTTCTCCTGAACCACTGAATCATTTTTATCCAAACTTCCATAATAGGAAATATCCCTAGGGGAAGGGGAATTGTTCAAATGTTTTGGTGTGTAGTAACTTTAGGGCACGGAGGATCAAGTTTTTTCAAGGTGTGACCCTGGGGTCAAAAAAAAGGTTACGCATTTTACGGTCAAAGCTCAACACTATATATATATATCAAATATGATACTTTGGCACATGTGCGATTTCTTGTCCAACTCTACTGGACCAACTTCATCGAAACTTGGAAGATGTCATCTTTAGGTAAAAGGGGGTACAAATTTATTCTTATGAAGGGGTTCAGTACTCAGGGAAGGTCACTTAGGGGCCCAAATTGGGAAAGCTTGACAATTTCAAAATTCTAATAAACTAGAAGTCCTAGTGCTTTATAATTTGGTTTGTAGTAACTTTAGGGCACGGAGAACCAACTTTGTTCAAGGAGTTACCATGAATCCAAAATATTCAAATGCCAATCCAGATGGACGTTAAGGCCAAATGGGCCTCTTGTTGTTTCATTTGACTATTTTTACTGCTCTCATTTGGTCTAACATTTTTTTATCTTGCATTAAGTAGCCTTTGCGTTTGCCTTTTGATATTCTAAAATATATGTGGAATCAGTCATGTTTTAACAACTGTTACCCGACAGTTTAAGCTTTCAGCTGTGTATACAACAAGAGGCCCATTGGGCCTGCATCGCTCACCTGGTACTCAAAGTAAAACAATGATTATGCTTCAGGTCAAATTAGGAGTCAATCCTGCAATTCCTTAAGAAGAAGGA
>JAUMGZ010171976.1:0-14876 GCA_032359645.1 Pododesmus macrochisma | reverse complement strand
TCTTCTACAACTGTTACTAGCCCGGACGTTCTGACACTAGACACGGGCTTCGGGCTAGTGCCTAACGTCGAAGACTGTGGTGGTCATTGTCTGTCAGAGGTTATGGTATCTGTTGTTAATTTTTTCAAACTCTACAAAACCAATGGACTAATAAGCATGCACAATTTCAACCAAAATTGGTAGGAGGCAAGTGATCAGTCTTGGTCCTAGGGGGCCAAAATAGGGAAAATTTGACTTACTTTCAATATTTTTCTTATAAACTGGAAGTCCTAGGGTTTAATGCATGCAGATATACATAGTAAACTAAAGCTTGGAGCATGTCATTGTGTGCCACATTTCTTCAAGGCAGGAACCTTGGATCTGAAATAGCTTACTCCTGTTGGAGGTCACTTAAGTTAAAACTCTATTACAAATATGTTCAATTTTCAAGTTTTCCACTCTTTCAAAACCACAAACTAATCAAGTCGTATAAGTATCTAGTTCTGTGTTTTAGCAATAGATTAATTTTAACTACATTTATTTTTCAACAGAACAGAAATGGTGATATACATCTTGGAGAGACCTGACAGGGGACCAGCTAGACGTGTAACAGCTACGGAGACATTTAATGTGCTAAATCAAAGCAACATACAGCAACAACTCAAAGCACAGATACATGCAGAACATGTCATTCCCAAAACTGGGTTTACCAGGAGTCAGCTAAAACAGTATCTAGATAGCATACCTTCAGGTATGTAGAATTGTCTGTTGCTCTGAGCATAACTTATGCAAAGAAGACAAAAAAGTGATAGAGTAGATAACATAAACCCTGATGTTACTGTATTGAACCTAATAATCGCCCCTCCCTTTTCAAGCCCCTACGATTTTGTATAATAGCTAAGATCCATTACCGAAGAAAATTACAGTACATTTACTCACAGTGTTTGGACTTGTAATATGGTCCTAATAAGCAGACCCTCTACTTTCTCTAATTTTTAAGCACCCTGGGTGCTTATAAGGTCAAATACAGTAAGCTTTTAAAAAAGTGAAAGAAAAACTAGGTAGTGTATGTTATCTCAGAGACTCCTCTGATGATAAGGTTTTTGTCAGCTTTTAAAGAGAAGTGTACTGGTCGCCGACAAGTACCGTATTGGAAATAGCGTAAAGCAGAATGATTACCTAAAAGATGTTTCTACTTAAGACCAGTGCTGCATCTGTTTTCAATGCAGTAGATGATGAGCATAATTTTATTTACCACTGGCCAAATTTTGTTAGCTTAAGTTTAAAATGAAATAAGATCAAATACTTTACATAATATGTTTAATTTGAAATAAGTGAATGATTTATCGATATTATCATATTGTAGGAATACATCCAATTTTATGGGAGCAGGCAAAATTAGATAATCCTGACCCTAGAAACTTGATACCTGTGCCAATGATTGGGTTTAAAGAGCTGCATGTAAGAATGAAACATCAAGAACAACAGACAAAACTCCATCATCAAAAACTTGATGTATGTAGATTTCTTACTTATCTTTTACACGTCATAATCTGCTCTGTATTTATTTCATTTAGTTATATTTGAGGTACCGGTATGTGAATATGTTATGCTCAATTTTTTTTAAAGATAAGCTAATAAGGTTGTAATAAAAATGAGTGTAATACCTGAGTGTTATACAATAAAAACATTTGATGTCAAATAGATGTTTGATTAAATTCAGAGTAAAAGTACAAGTATGACATTCATTGATTGCTAAGAAAATTCAAGAAAGAAAATGATCGAAACAAATTGCTTTCAAGAAAATGATGAATTAGTAGTATATCAGACCAAGTGTAGGTATTAAACTATATTGATGACATTAAGATCAGAAGTGTATAATGTAGTATACGGTGTGAACTATTAATATTACAGATGTTTGCTAATGACGAAACACAACTTCAACACAAGCAAGTAAATATGCTGGCAAAAATGGAAGAATACAAGAGAAAACACTTAGAGCTAGGACATAGACTTTTACAGGTAGGTTTTAGACTTTTACAGGTAAGTGTTAGAGAAGGATAGTTTGAGTACAAAGTATGAAGACAGAATTTCAACGGTAACTGTTGAAGGAGGACAGTTTGAATTCAATTTAGATGAAGACATGACAATTTACAGGTTGAAGGAGGATGGTTTAAGAAATAAGTTAAGACTGAAATGTGTAAAAAAAATACTACAAACTTGACAGGAAAAAAATATGGATTACAACTATGAAATACAAAATTGCAAACTGAAATAAATAAATATAATATTTCTGTATGAGAGGACCCAGTAAAAGAATCCAGGCATAATGTAGTCATAAGTTGAGGATTTTGTTATAAACTGGTTATGTACATGAATTCAGATGATTTGTTATATTAACAGTTTGTTTGCACATATTTATAAACTGACGATTTCCTAACGGGTTGTTGTACTTGTATGTACATTGTACTCATAGACTAATGATTTGTTAACAGGTTGTTGTCAAACAGGAGATTTGTAGGAAGATGGGTTATGCTATACAAGCAGATGAAGAACAACTTAGAGTACAACTTGAGAAAATACAGTCTGAACTCAACCATCCTACACAGTTTAAGGTATTAAGATGACTTAATTTAAATACAGTAGAAACAACTTACATTAATAGATTGTTGACCAAATTATACTTGGGATTTTAATATTTACTTTTCTTGACACATTAGGGAAATTAAATGAATAAATATTACAACACATCTCTGAAGTTGACCAAACTATAGAAAAAGTTAATAAATCTTTCATAATGTTTCCAAAATCTAACCAATTTAAAACCAATGTGGGGGTCTAAACAAAAAATAATTATATAACAAAGTACAAAAGACCACCTGTAGCATCTTTAGTCAAAGTTTTGTTATAACGCATCAATTAATATGATTCCAAAGCATGTTTTTTTTTAAACCAATTGAAATTTGATATTCTGTAAGCAATTATATCGTCCTCTGTATTGTATTTTCTGTTTATCATACATGATATATTTCATCCTTATAATCAGAATTTAAAAAAAAAAAACATGAATTTTGACACACTTGATCATATTGATATACCTTGTTTATTGATTTATAGGGACGATTGAATGAATTGATGTCACAAATAAGAATGAGGAATCATTTAGCAGGAACAAGAACAGATGTTAGTTATCAGATAGATCCAACTTTACAAGAAGAAATGAAACAGGTACGGTGTATAGTATGTTTTACAAATAACAAGGTTTGAAGTTAACTATGAAACTACAAATGTAATATGTAATTCTTGATCATTGCTATAAATGATGTTTAAAATGCATGAAGCTTAGAACTTTCCTGAAATAATTATATTGGAAGACACAGTCTACCATACATATTTGATCACTAATGAGGTTTATTATGGTATATGTACTTCAGAGCTAATCTAAGTGTTTTAATTATAAGTATTTTTTTCTTTTTTTTCTAAAATATTTAACTCTTAATAATCTACAATGCTAGTTTGTTGAAATCTTGGGAAACACACTGGTAGTGTCATCTACAGTGTTGTGTAGAAATATTGTGTTGTACTATTTACAGAACTGATATTGGTTGATCTTTTATTTTAGTATTTCACTTCTTTAACAACTTGGACATATGAATATCAGCATTAAAACTAAATCAATTTTTTATCCAAATACATTAAATTATTTTTATTCAGTTGCTGAAACAACAACAAGAAGGATTACGTCATCTAATACAGATAATGAAAGAGGATGAACATGATTTACAGTTAGTGGAACAAAGTTTAGGAGATTCCTCACAAATCCGGCGGTGACACCTGCTGGACATGCTGCAAGGGACACAACTCACATAGCTGATAGGGGAGATAATCTGCCATTCAGTTTATCTTTTATGATAGAAGATACATGATTCCAATCAAATATGAACTTGTATGATGGTACATTATATGTTATATTCAGCTAAACATAGATGCTACGGTTTTTGGATTCTGTTGAGACTATTACCTGTTACTCCAAATGGTTATACCCTTGACTCCTAGTCAAGTTACAATTCTGAAAAACTTGTTATGATCAAGTCAGAAAAGAATTGGAATATTGTTGTAAACTTGAACTAATCAACTTGTGTAGTTTCTATCATGACTCTCATCTTATTTGCTGATGATGTAGCCATGTTTTATATGTTGAGTCATTTCATCATTTAATTACAAGAGAAAACCCAACACAATGAATCCACAAGGAATATATGAAAGCAGATGTGAATGAACTCATAAGGTTTGATGAAAAAGACTTCTTTATTCTCATGATACAGTACAGGATAATGCTAACACATTCTCTTTATGATGGTAATATGTGATGCAAAGATAGGACATTTTTTACGTTGTATCATTTTGAGAAGACATGGTTATTAATGAAAATAGCTAAAAATGATAAAAACTTTATACATAAAGGAACTCATCACACCAATGATCACAATAACATTGCAGAGTTTTTGTAGTGCAGTAAAAAACAATTTGAATAACATGTACAATATCTACTGAAGAACTTTCAATAAAAACAGTTCTATTACTTATGAGAAACATTTGTTAAAAGAAACATCATTTTGAAAGACGATCCAGATTAAATAGATTTTATAGTGCTAATATGTTCATGACATTTTAGGAAGTGTTTAATGTAATACATATGAATAAATGAAGATATGATAAAGAAAAAGTATTTGATTTTCTGCATTGACCTGACACAAGATATGACATAAACAAGAATCAAGTTCTTATCCCTTTTTGATGCCCCACTTTTCGTTTGATATTTCATTAGCTTAATAAGTTGAGTACTAAGGAGGACGAATCTAGTTTGAGTGTGATGTTCAATGCACAGCACTGATTATCAGATGTCGTACAAAAATAAAGTCACAATTGAACTAAAATTGGATAAAACATTTAAAAGATGAACAAGATATATAGAAACACTTGGTCTGCAACAATTTTGAAAAAAAAACTGCTACTAGAAAAATATCAATATTGAATATTAGATCAGTCATATTAAAGGCATTTTGTGTCAAAAAGTTGTAGTTTTAGCTCAAACTTTTACCTTTGAGACGGTCCCTTATCACTATTTGTCTGGTGACCCCCTCTTTTTTTCTGCTTATAAGAAAAATAATTTAATGCAGTTGTCTCATACAATGTATAGCAAAATGGTCAAAAGTTCTATTCCAGAATTTTTTTCATATAGGTTTAAGTGATAAAAATTGCCATTTCTTTGTTATTTCCCATTGAATTCTATGTAAAATCATATGTTATTTTGAAACAGTCCCCGTGTCTCACCAGTCCTGGTGACATGCCTTTTTTTTTATTTGCTTAAAATAAATATTATGTGTCTCTTAACATTGTCTGTTAAGGAAATGAAATTCTCTATTGCAGATTTCTGGCAATTAAATTAGATTCGGCCTCCTTAAAAGAAGTTTTGATAAATGATGATAGAGAAATGATATAGTAATAGTCCCTATAAAATGTCCTAATACAGTATGAATGCATGAGAATAGAATGGAATTTTCCCCGGCTTCTCTTCTATTTCCTGACTTCTCCATGTTTCTTGTTCCTTGAACCTTTTGTTTACCTTAATCTATCTGTGATGAGGTTTGTTACCATGAACGGCAGACATTGCTACCTTTTAAAAAGAACTGGACCAACTTTGATCAAACATGTTGCATGTTATCAACAGAATTAAGAATTTTGTCAATAATGAGGCTAGACCCTAGAAGTCTGATTGGGGCTATCAAGGGGTAACATTTTTAGTACATCTGGACAAAAGGGCCAGGTAAGACTTTCCTCATACAAATCATTTCCATTGTAAACTTTTAACTTTATTGACTTCTTCTCCAAAACCACTGTACCAATTTCAGCCAAACTTGACAGGAAGTATTCCTAGGGAAAGGAGATTCAGATTTGTTCAAATGAAGGGACTTGGCCCCCAGGGGGCACCACTAGGGGAACATTTTACTAAACTTCTAAATCTTCTAATAAACTAGAAGGGCTACCGCTTAATGCTCTAGTAACTTTAGGGCATGGAGAACCAAGTTTGGTCAAGGCGTGACCCTGAGGTCAAACTTCAACATAATAGCAAATATGTTAACTTTCACATTTTTCGACTTCTCCAAAACAACTGGACCAGTTTCATCCGAACTTAGTAGGAAGTATCCCTAGGGGAAGGGGGCAGCACAACTTGGGGCCGAAATGTGAAAATTTGACAAAATTTCAAAATCTTATAAACTAGATGGCCTAGAGCTTAATGCTATGGTATGAAGTAACTTTAGACACAAGGTTGTTCAAGGCGTGACCCTGGGGTCAAAAGTATTCAAATTGAAAAATTAACTTATAGGCCTATTTCATCCAGATAGACGTCAAGGACAAATGCGCCTCTTGTTAAAGTCCTTTCTATATTCAAAACACTCCAAAGAATTATATAGCTATATAATACAAAACGAACCCAAGAACAAGCTGTCAATTCATATAAAGATCCCCTTGAATATGATTATTTCAAAACTGGTCTTGGTTCATAAATGTGTTCGAATGAAGGAAATTTGGTAACATACGAGAAAAATTGCTTTATAAATGTTATATGGAAAAGGGGCTCACTAAGAAATATAAACTAAAAAACCCGATGCATCTGGAGACATCAACAATGAATAACATCTTGCAACTCGATTTAATTTTGTTTATTTTCATAATTAACAAAGTTGGTTATCTATAAATTACTAGATATGATTAAACGCCAAGAGTATTTTGTTTTTGTTTGTACATACATTTTAATAAATATACGCAAAGAGATTGTTAACTTTATGTTCTTTGGTTCATTCCATGCACATTTGTTAGGGTGAATCTGTCAGTTAAACAGACCAGTCATTTCTGGGTGTAAGTTCAAAAAGTCACAGACAATCAGTGGTGATGACTAATTAATATTGTATTGAGTTTTGCCTGAAACAGTTCGCAAAAGAAACCAGAAAGGAAAATTACAGCAAAAGGTCCCTGCAAATCAGAAGCCCTGTCGGTCATATTATATAGAGTTAAGCAAAGTTAAATGCAAAGCTGAATTGAACCAATGCAAAGAACATAAACTTCAATTTTCAAGAAAAATATTATCTACGGTTCTTGACAAGTGATGGTAACGGTCACTGCTAGTTTGATGTGCTAATGTCCATAATGATTGCATTCAGCAACACCTGACGCATATTTGAAAGGGGGCAATGCAAAGTAGTAAATACGAAAAACCAAAACGATATTCAAAAGCCGTAAATCTATGGACATGGAAACAGACAAAAGGAAAACGTAGGACGCACACAGAAAAAATTATTAAATATACATTTATTAACTACAAAAGTAAACATCAAGAACTTCTATTAAAAACCTAGAAGCGAAACCAGGATAATAATAGAAGCTGCAACATTATCATGAAAGCTAAGCGGACAAAGTAAAATCCCCAATGACCGCATTCTACATATTATATTAAAAAATATTATTTTATGTAATCAAAGACAGACAGACGGATGGACTGACTGACTTATTGACAATAAAGAAAGGAGGAGGGGAGCAAAAATATGGTAGCCGAAATGTCAAGCACACAAATGTAGAATGTATGAAGCCAAATGAATGACTGGGAGTTAAGAAATTCTATCTATGACGTAGGGATAATATCTATAATTATATCAGAAACAGACTTGTCAAATCTTTCTACTGTATCTTAATGGCGGCCATAATACATTCTGAATGCAGACCGAAGTCTGGGTAGTGTATAGTCCTGTCTCAAAAGCTTGGATGTCGACAGCAATCCCCTAGTGACAAAGTCTTGATAGTGAGAACAAACTCTTGAATATCGATTAGCTAGGGGGTGTCTCACACGGAGTATTGGCTCTATCCTCGTAAAATTAATATTTATCGGAGGCATGTTTCAGATTGCATTGTAATGAACTTGATAAACAACACATATTTTAGCGACCTTGTTTAGACGTTAATCAGCGTCGTACAACGTTGACCGAACGTATAGTAACGTGTTATCACATGACCCGCTTTAATAGAATCGTCCTTTGCACCCCTGCATATTAAATAAACTTACCTGTCCCTATTTAATACCACACGACAGGCAGTGTGGTTAGTCAGTCAGTGAAGAATATCCGAAGAGAGAAGATTAATGTAAGGGACAAATGCATATAAGAAATATATTGATAACGCAGCCTTTATGGCCAGACATCAATTGTTCTTGATATTCTCCTTGTCCATGGAATCACTTAAAGTCCGCTAGTGTATATACTTGACGTCATTAAATGCGCACGCCAGATTACTGGCGGCGAGCGTACAAAGGATTAATTGAGGCGGCCGCACACGCACTTCAAACTGTTGGAGGCGAGCGCAAAAATGAATGTTAGTGGCGGCCGCACACACACTTCAAACTATTGTAGTAGGGCGCATCTGGAGTTCACATTCATACCAGCGCTAAGCGCTACATATTTTAAAATGCGAGGTGACTAGCATATACATATATAAACTCACTGTTTTTTTAGGCTTACACATAGTTATTGCAAGAAGCAACGCATAGTTTAATTTAGTTATTTCCATTAGATATTGTTGTATGTTAGGTCTTCTTAACACAGTCGTTTTTCAATTTCTTAATTTAGGAACTATAATAGTTTCCCAACCTCATTCGTGGACGAGGCAATTTTAATACATGTAGTATTGTCTAGGTGTGGTTTTTGTCCTAAACATCAAGATACACCAGCACACCTTTGCTTTCAAGCCTTTTTATCTAGGTCTTGTCCCTTCAAAATTCATTTTCTCTGGAGCGTGCGTTGATGATGGCCGATTTGTAGGCTAGCCCGAAATCTTGAACAGGTCTTCTCACAAAGAGATTTTTTTTTTATCTCTTATAAATATATTTATTGGAAGCCTGTTTCAGTTCTCGAGTTCTTTTTTTACAAGAACATAATAATCAACAACAACTGACAACTGTCTTAAAGTGTAAAAATATTTGTTTATTACAACTATTTTGTAAATATAAATATTTTATAAAACATAAGGCTTAAGTATGGTGCCAAAAAAACTGGATGTAAAAAGGAAACAACAATAATTATAACGTAAATCAAAATCTTAGTTATAAATGTCAACTTAAATTACAACTATAAGAGTGAATCAAAAGTTAACTATCAAACTCTGCAATAATTAATTTGTAAATCAACTTTTAACTATAAATATAAACTTAAAATTTAACTACAAATGTGAATCAAAATTTTAGGTATAAAACAAATAGCCAACTATTCTAGTACATAACAAACTATTTTAAAGTATAGTTATTCAACTCAACCTGTGCTCAATTATCAAAACATACACGTGTGCATATATATTTATCACAAATTTAAAGACAAAAATGTCTTAAAATGTTCACTTTGTTCCACCAAGAATTTTGTTAACAGAGTGTTATACATTCATACACAAAAATTACAAACAAAATTGTCTTAAAATGTTCACTTTGTTCCACCAAGAATTTTGTTAACATATTGTTGTACATTCATGTGTAACTGGTTCTTTGTCAAGGTGAATATTTCTGTTGCCAAGGCTCGCGTATCCTCGGATCCCTTCATCAAGGCTGTATAGATCGGCAATGTGTACTTTTGCTTGCCTAAAATTATATATAGTAGAAAATATATACGTTAATTTATCAATTTTACACTACCAAGCAGTAAAAAAGTAGAACATTTCGAAAAACCAAGAAGATATTCTAAAGCCGTAAGTCCATGGACATTTGCAAACATAAGGAAAACGTCGGACGTACACAGGCAAATTAACCAAATATACATTTATTAACTAAAAATAGAAACATCACCAACTTCTATTAATATATCAATATATCAATCTCAAACACAAACATATTTTGTTTAAACTGCCCAACAGTAAGAAATATATATTAATCTCAAATAAAGAAATATTCTATAATTATTCTAATAACAAAAAGTATTTCAGATTGTTGGCTTTAAAGCAACATGGGCGTACATGTGCTGCTTTAAGTCTTGTCAAAAAACTGAACAAAGAGAGTATGTATAGGCGTTATGATATAAAAATATGATAATTATATTGCATTCTGACACAACAGATTTGACGACTGTATGTGGTGAAAGAAAACAAAGTATGATGTTTAATGGAGTCGGCGAAACACTAGAACTTGGAATAGCAAAACTAAACAGGTAGGTGATAAATATTGTAATTAGAAGTTCTGAAAGCGGGAAAAAGGGACAGCTCTAAGATATCATCAAATTATAATCTCCAGGGTGATACTGTTCACATACAATTATTATAGTTCTTCTTTTTAATTTTTCGGATACTCACCTTGACTTGTAAGAAACTGTTTGATGTTTTCAAAATCTGGTTTATAATTATGCTTGATGGTTATCAGTGACCATCTCAATCTTACCTGTAATAAACATTTAAAACTAAATTCTTATCTATCTATAACTGGTTATTATGTGCAGAACATTAAAACACAAATATGCTGAACGTTATTTGAAATCCAGGATGACCAACCACAGTCGTTCATTTGATAAAGCTTCAAGGTCGTTGATAAATCGTTGGTGTTGTGTTTTTTTTTGTAATTATGTTTCTGTTGGCGTTTTCCTTGGTAGTCAGTCCCTCCGATTCAGAATACATTCTTCCAAAATGTTAACGTAGAAGTGGTTTAGTTTGGTTGTAGTAACAAGACTTAAGTAATATCTCCTTCCCGATACCAGATAAGTAAGAGGTGATTATTTCAGAGGAAAAAACCAAATGTCCAAAGAAAACAAAATGACGATCCAGCGACACCCCACTGATGTAATAATGCCATACCCCACTCATGAAAATCATGTATCTGATCAAATGCTATACCTGAATATTAGGATGGGTTTTAACTTTTATCAGATTTGGACACATACTACAAGGCATGTTTTGATGTACTTTGGTGCATTTAAGATAATAACACCCTTTTCAAAATTTGATGTATTTCAGGTAAAATCACCCCTCTAAGAATTAAATATACTAAACACTGATATTGAATCTTTTAAAAAAAGATAAATACTATTTTATGATTCATGTCCATTATAATATTTGTGATGTTTGCAATAAAAATTAAGTGGAATTTTTATATTATTGCACTTCATTAATTTTGTTGTTGAAAAAACCTTTTTTGTCTTCAACTTATTAACCATTAAAGTATACATAAGAACTATAATGAGGTACCTACCTCAGCATTGTGAGTACCAGATATTGTCTGGTATTTAGCTTCCATTTGAGACAAAGCATCAGGTATAAGATTTTCTTTTTCCAGAAGTTTGTCCAGGAAATGTAAAATCTGATAAGTTTTCCATTTTGTTACATCTTCTGAACCCTGTTTTGAAAAAACAATTTCATTTTCTGTATCAATCAAACAATGATATTGTATACAAAACAATAGTAAATAAATGTGTCATAGGTTGTTCCAACTTCAATTATATATAACAGAGTGGTATGGTGACTGTAAATGCTAACGCGCTCCTAATTGACACATGAACAGCAGCTAGTGATGTTCTATTCTTGGGCACATGGTCTGATGTGTAGTTTTTAAGAGAAGTTTGTAATAATCCCCGTTAAGTGAATAATTGTGAGCCTGTTTCCATTCACTTTATTTTCCAAATGCATCTTATTTCCAGATGATACATTAACAGTTCCTATTCTGACTGAGCGCACACCGACATTTTTGGCAAGACAATCTTAATGGTATTGTCGGGGTGTGATCTGACATCCACTAACATCAAGATTTCTAACCCTTTTGGCTTCCTATCTTTGATTTATGTAGGTCTTGATTATTCTAAAGTCATAAATTCATTTCCTTTTTAGCGTCCATTGCTAACGATTTATTCTAACTAGGCATTGAATCTAGAACGAGGATCTCTAACAGCGAGTAACATTTTCCCTCTTATATATAATATATCTATATCTTTACCCCCTCTTCAGTTGGCGATTTTGTATTTTTAACTTGAACATATGAACTTGAACTTGAACTTGAAATATGACACAAACGATGATTGCATGAAAGTTTAAAGAGGAAGCTCAGTATAGTCGTCTTCGAACTGCAGAAAAACCAAGATACCTTCCATAAGCCACAAGTTCATGGACAAATGAAAAGGAAAACCAGGGACGTGCATAGAAAAAACCCAAATACAAATTTCAAACTAAAAAGGAAACATCATGATTCTTTCATAAACTTGAAGTGAAATCAGTTTTCTAGAAGAGACTGCGTTTTCTGCTGAAAAGTGAGCGTTTCCTGTTACACATATTTTACTTGTATGACAATATATACGTTTGTGATACTATGATAATGATGATTTCATAAGTAAAATAGTTTTTGACCTATGAAAAGTTTCAAATAAATTAAATTTATTTACCTCCTTTTCTTTTCCAGCCCAGTAACTTGCTAAATTCTCTGCGGGAATAGTCAACTCATTACCAGCTGACAGATCAGGCGTGTACGGTGGCCATCCTGGTTCATTCAGCCATTTCTCAAATTCAAATCCTTCTCTATAGATAAAATGTATATTTATTTATATCAGTAATATGTTATTTAGAAAATGGAGGAATTCATAGTTTTACATAGTTTTCAGATTGAAAGAAATTCAAATACTCGGTATGAAATGATGTTCATTTCTCCCCTTCCTTTTTACTTTTTCTCTTTCGTCCAGTTACAGTCGTCTTATAAAAAGAGCATTTTCTACCGATGTCCATCTACAACAGTTGCAGTGGGTGGGAGGTATTGCATTTAAAAAAAAAAAAAAAAAGATTTGTTCTTGCTTCCGTTCTATTTCTTATCTCTAGTTTTAGGTTTTCATCTACTTTTACTTTTTTTTGGAATATTAGTCTTGTTAATTAACGTTACGTATTGGTTAATATTTCCCATTCTTTTAGCTCAGACATCTTATTCAGATAGACTGGCTACCAAAACACCTACATTAACATCGGAGGTAAGTCTAAAGCGTATACATAGCTGAGACATTAAGGTTCAAGGGATGTATCATTCTAAAACTTTTAGACTCAAGAAAGCGTAATTACAGTTCGACAACATATATTGTAAAACGTGTTAAAAAAACCTAATATAAGATGAGAACCAAACAAACAAATTTGAAAATAAACACAAGTCTTCAAACTAATAGATTTTAAAATCCATGACTTTTATATTATATTGAGACAAGATCTGTTTAAAGTCTTCAATTCATCACAAAAAATGTGGATTAAGAAGGTAAAAGAAAACTTAATTCACAATTAGCTTTTGAATAGTATTCAGCATCGCTTAAATACAGCGGAAAGGGTTACCATACACCGGAATGACACGGAAGCATCACGACTGATGACACATATGTAGCAGGAAACTCTTATCATATCGCAAACACCAGATTTCGCTTCAATTTTTTCAATAGACGTTCTTGATGTTTCCTTTTTTAGTTAATAAATGTATATTTGTTTATTTTAACTGTGTGTGTCACACGTTTTCCTTTTGGTGTCCTTGTCAATGGACTTTCGGCTTTTGAATATCGTCTTAGTTTTCCGTATTAACAACTTTGTTTTTATTAAAAAAACCATAACAGAGTATATGTCGGGACAACAAAAGAACTGAAGAAGAGATACGGAGAAGATGTGACATGAATGAGAAATAGTAAGGATGCACACGGTACATATACAACGTGGGGACCATATGATGCCTATAACATAATGCTCCATCCAACAAAGCTTGCCAGATCATGAGTCCTCTCAATTTCCAAACTAAAATAAGGTGTCGAGTAGGTGAACAATTCTGAAGTACAATCCTTTTTAATTTTGTGTAGGGAAGTTTTTTTGTTTGTTTATTGGGGTTTTACGTCCATTTTACTCATGTATAGGTCATATGAGACGGTGTCATGTAGGGACGTATATATATATGCAAGTATTCATACTTTAAGTCATGTTCAAGTGTATACCAATATAAATGCAGTGTTTACTTTTTATCTACTCCTTGTTTCTTAAGATCAGGAAAATAGTCCAAGAAATATGCAAACATATCCTCGGCTACCAAACTCTGCAATAAAAAAATAATGAAATTGAGATAACATAGGAATATAAAGTAAGACATGTTGCGTTCATTATTGAAAGGCCATGGGTTACTAAGCTTGATTACTAGAATATTGTTGTTGCTTATTCAAAATTCTAGCAGGTATATGTACATGCTTTTTAAATTCCAAAAGCAATGAGATAAAATACCCATTCTAATTCACATAATGACCTAATTATTTAATATTGTATACATACCTTAAACTTGTATGTATCAACGTAAGATTTGAGAAAGTCGTCAAACTTTTTGACATCACCGACAAGGTGTTGAAGATAAGACACAAAAGCAAAGCCCTTCTCGTATGGTGTTTCGTTGTATGTGTCATCAGGATCTACACCAGGTTCTATTATCACACGAAGTTTGTTCAATGGATGATCCTTAATGTAAAATATTCATATGTCATGTCTTGTAAAAATCAATGAAGTCGGATCTGGAGTTCGGTACGCGGGTGTCTCGCACAGAGTATTGACTCTTTCCTCTTATTCTCACATCTATTGGAGACATGTTTCAAATTGCATTTTTGTATTGGGTAAACGTTAGGTTTTACAAACAGAAATTCTAAGAACAATTACAATACAGGACAAAACAATTCGGTGGTGAAATAAATTAGACACCATCCCATGAAAAATAGCATAAACTCTACGTAATAAGGACGTCAGGTAGATAAATCACAATGCAGCAGCTGCTGTTGCTGTTTTTATAATAACAAGATGCAACGTGTAGAACTTGACAAATTACATATATTTCTTTGTGG
>JAUMGZ010171965.1:0-14876 GCA_032359645.1 Pododesmus macrochisma | reverse complement strand
CTGCCTGCCTGCCTGCCTGCCTGCCTGCCTGCCTGCCTGCCTGCCTGCCTGCCTGCCTGTCTGTCTGTCTGTCTGTCCACAAGACCATAATTAGGTACACTCATGTTTGTGGACAGACCTGATAGGTGTAATTCGTTGGTATATGAATATGTGACTCTGACTTTTGACTATGTCAACTGTAAAGACTTAAAATTGCTTTTAGTGCAAGCTTCAAGAAGTATTAAGGATTGACGGAGAAGCAGAAAGTCACACGATAAACCAGTCTCTCTGTCTCCATATCACAATAAAGACAGAATGTTGTCCTTAATGAACTGGTAACTAGGGCAGTTTTACACCTTTAAGTTATAGATTTAACATAAAAATACTCTTGAAATATCACTTATACATGTAATGTTACTCAAGGGAAAGACATAGTAGGTATCGGAACTCTTCACAAAGTATTGCAAAATCAGTCATGGTGTCACCAGTTTTTGAACAAAAAAGTAAGCGATAAATCTGATACTTTTATTTAGCATCATAAATATCCATGTATGTGTTTTCGCCTTTTTAAACCTTTTTCATATCAAAAGCACTGGGTACAGTAGGTTTGCATTAATAACTACATGTAATTCATTACTTTTAATTAGCTAACTTTGATATATAGTAGAATTCATCTAATAGTTGCATAGTTCTTCCATTCATCTCTTTTAACATTATCTATAGTTACAGTCCATAAGTCTGACTGTTTGTTCGCCCATGTTGTTAATCAAAGATCAAATTCATTATTTTAAACAGAACAGCCATGTTGGATTTCTTTGTCTAACTCTTGAACATGAGCAGACTGTAATTGCTCTTGTTTAAGCCCCAGTCGCACCATCAGGTATTGAGGGCTAGGTATTTAGAACGGCAATATACGTAGTAAAACATGGCATATACAGCTATATAGACAATGATGATAAAACTCTCTACCCCAACAAACCAGGCAACAATTTGGCAGTACGTAGACAAGGAAACCTATTAATACCTAGCCCTCAATAAATGACAGTGTGACTTAGAGCTTTAAAAGTAAAATCCCTTGACCTAGTTAATTGAACAATGGTTGACTGATCTGAGTGAAGTGATCTAACTACTTTGACCTTAAGAAAAGCATTCAATGCCAGTTAAACAGATTGGAAATCTTTATTCCAGACAGAAAGTGATAATTCACTGCTTCCAGGATTACAGATCATTGAGAATTATTGCAGTGTAATAATGGAGCTTTTTGATTAGAAAAGTTACTCTAGTGTTGTCATTAGAACACTTTGTATGAGACTTGTTAAATCATTGTCCAACTAACACATGATATGTCTTTCCCTGATGTCAGCATGCTTCTTTATATGTCATTCCCTGATGTCACCATGCTTCTTTGGTTGTTGGTATGGGGGAAGTTTAATGAATGTTTTTGTGCATTTTCTTCTCACTGTTTCACAAGTGAAAGCTTTGATTTTTTTTTCAAATTTGTGGGTCAATTTGTCTTTTTTCTTAAATATATGTTAATAATTGAAAGAATTTCATACAAGTACAAGTTAAGTTGAATGTGTGGGGAAAACTGTCTGACCATGCTGAACTCCATAAAATGTGGCCACAATTGCTTTTAATTGGCTAAGACTTAATTCTTTGACTTCTTGTCAAGAACTGTTGTTCAAATTCTCACAAAACTTGATGTAGATGTTTCTTGCCCTTTCAGATTTGTGTCTCATGTTGCAAAAATCTATTTGGTATGGCTAACATGACTTCTAACTTGCTGAGACTTTTTCAACATCTTGTCAAGAACAGAACCGTTGGTCAGATTTTCACGAATTGGATGAAGAAGTTTCTTGCATGGTTCTAGGTTATTCCAGATTCCTGTCCAATGTAGGCTTTTCTGTTTCATGAAACTCTTTAACAGATATTTCTTGCATGGTTCTAGGTTATTCCAGATTCCTGTCCAATATGTAGGCTTTTCTGTTTCATGAAACTCTTAACAGATGTTTCTTGCATGGTTCAAGGTTATTCCAGATTCCTGTCCAATATGTAGGCTTTTCTGTTTCGTGAAACTCTAAACAGATGTGTGTTGCATGAAACAAAGCATATCAAGCTAATAGTCTTTGGGCATACTTGGTAGTTCTTCCACTTCTGGTGGTGGATGTTAACGCCCAAAGACCTCTTCTTTTTTTATTGAATTTGCATTCAACATGGGATACTTCCCTTTGTTGATACCAATATGCAAATTTCCACAAGCAATCAACTTAATTTGTCACACTCAGTATTAGCTGTTCAGCAATGGATAAAAAAATGCAAAGTGATTCCCTTTCATTAAGCTGGTAAATCAAGAAATTGTCAAGAGGTATTATTTCTTTAATTTATTCTTTCAAATCCTTAATCTTTGTAAATCAATAAAATGTCACATTGGCAGTTCAATTTTGTTACTTTTTTTTGAATACATGTGTCCTTTGGATTTTACCACTTTGAAAATAAATCAGGAATATTTTTTTATGTATGTTGTATGTGATATTCCCTTGTCCATTCAGATTTGTCATGGAATGCTCTCATCAAGTTTCAATTTTTTAACCTGAAAGTAATTAAGTAGTATGGCCTTTATAAACATTTGCATGCAAAGCAAAGTTGAACATAATCTTAAACTGTAAAAAAACAAAAAATATGTCAGCTTCAATGTGAACCCTTTTGACTCTGAGTGATGTCCATGCGTGGTTATAACTGGATTATCTTATCAAGAACTTAAGCATCTCTCTCAGAATGAGCACCAAGAATAGAATGAGGGTTTTCAAATGATTATTCCTGTGCTTTCGAAGAAAAGCAGGAATATTGTGATCATCTCAGCCTTCTGTCTTCCCTGTAATTCTTCCTACACCGTTTGAGATAGGAACTTGAAACTTTAAGACACTTTCAGATTGTTTATATGACCCCTAGGAACTGAGCCAGAGGGGTTTGGGTCATAGAGGTCAAATTAAATTTTTTTTTTTTTTTTTTTTATAAAAAATACAGTCTTGTAGCATATCAAATCAAACATGATCATGAGTTCTACATTTTACAGCTAATTATTTTAGCGTTTGGTAATGGTGGTGGGGGGGGGTTACTTTTTGCGGTAATAGGGGGTCAAACCATCCGCACAGGAATATGTGATGGCGTGCCTTGACAACATAGTTCTAGTTAAAATTTAATTTTAGATTAAAATACAATATACTCATTCAGTGATTGTATACAGCAGTATGAAGACATTTCTTTTAAAGGTTTTTTTTACCAAATACAGTAAAATGACATAAAGAAACAAAAAATTCATGTTTGGATTAAAAGTCAAATGTACAAACAACAATTACATTTTCAATGCACTACATGCCCCAGCTACCATATTCTTTACTTGGTACAAAATGTTTAAAACAGTAATCAAGGATTTTAAAATGTTTCCATGTTAAATAAGTCCCTATGGACCTCTTGTTATATTTACAAATTTGAAATAAAATGTATCACAGTATTTAGATAATCGGTAAACTAGTGATATTCTTGATTTGTATATGTTGATTGCATACCTTTTAATTTTAACCATTTCTTTGTCCTAGGTCATTCAAAACAAAGAGTGAAATCATTACTGTTGTTCTGCTCTTCATATCTATGTCCCAGGTCATTTTACAATGGGAGTAATCATTATTTTGTCTACCTTTTGATTACCATCTTTTTGTCCCTGGTCATTTTACAATGGGAGTAATCATTATTATGGCTCCACTCTATCATTATTATGTTTGTGTAACCGATGTTAATAGAGTTTTGATTGGATTTCCATGTGGCTATGGAGCAGACGTCCCTTGACAAAAGTTCTGTAAATCAGGCAGTTTTTTTTGTCACGTCAATGTGTCATCAATTTACTATTGTATGACAAAATGTCAAAACAAGAGGACTCTTTGTTCAAATTGTTTACACAAACTGCATGGAATTGTTTAACTCTTGTTGTAATTGCTATATAACATTATCATTTTTTCTGTAAACCTATGAATATTGTACTGGTGTATTCCTTTTGGATAATCTTCAATAGCAGTTCATTAGCGTGATATTGAAGTTTCTGTCTGATTGTTTGACACAGTGATAGACGGTCACTCTTTTTCCAGCACTAGAGATCTGAAGTTTACGTAATCTTTGAATAAAGTCTACATGCAATAATTTGACATTGTGTTAATAGGTTTTCATCATTATACTTTATTGTGAAAATCATATTAATAATTTCATCTTTCCTGTATGAATCAAGGTTGAATAATTAATTTTAGGGTATAATCATTAAGGTGAAAAGCTTTTTTTCTTTGTTCAACAATTTGTTATAGACTTTGTACTATTTGAACTTTATAAATATGTAGCCTTGATCACAAAACATACAAAATGGTCACAAGATAGTAACATCATCCCTGATTGAAAATGACATCTTTTTTCAATTCTACCAGAAAGCAGACAGAATTGCACAGATGAAAAGCACATTTATCTAACAAAGCCTTAGAGGATTTATGACGACTTTTCTAGATAATCACTACTGATTACGCCAAGATGTGACTTTCTCCTATCACTGCACATGTAGTCATGAATCAAAACACACTGCATATTTGCTCCAAGTATTATGAATGTGCCATGGTTTCATTTTTATTAGATTCATAAGAAACTTTAGTGCCAGCAATAACAGCAAAAGCAAACCAAACTGCAGAAATGTGAAAGGTTTGGGTCAACATTAAGTTGTAGAGAGATGTAACTAAATCATTTTATGGCGGTTTTATCTGCAGATAACTGTGTAAAAGTTATGGTTCCAGTTTAGAGCATTATATGGGCAATAAAATTACAAGCACTGACATTACTTCTAGCATGGTGGTCTGCAACCTAATTATTGCAGGTTTCACACCACCAATTTGCATTGAAAGCATTAAAAGAATTTTTTTATAGAAATGTATGATGAAATCATGAACTTTACAACTGATTTCTTAGTCCATCTGGACTAAAGGTCCAAGGTGGACTTTTCTCCCACAAATCCTATCCATCATTGTTGCCTGTCATACCTTTTTCACATTTTTACTTCTTCTCCAAATCACTAGACCAATTTTACCCACAAGAATATATCCCTAAGGGAAGGGGATTGAGATATGTTCAAATGAAGGGGCTGGGCCAAAAGGGGGAAATTTGATGAAATTTCTAAAATCTTCTGCTAATTGACTATAAGGCATAGAGCTTAATGATTTTGTATGCAGTAACTTAAGGACATGAGGACCAAGTTTGTTCAATTTAAGGCATGACCCTGGGGTCAAAAGTATTCAAATGCCAAAAATTTACTTTCATGTTTTAGTTATCCAGTTGGATTTTAAGGCCCAATGGGCCTCTTGTTGTAACTTGTTAGCCTTATAATGTTGACTGATAACTCATTATAATATTTGTTGTTTTTAATTTTCTCAGAGGAACTTTATATTTAATTAAAATTTGTTATCAAATAAAGTACTACTTACTATTTTGCCATACTCATAGAGCACTCACTAACGTTTTCATAAAATAATGGAAAGTAAAAATAAATTTAATGTACAAAAATTGACGAATGACTTTCACTTTTGGATCAAGCTGTTTAGTTTTAAGTTATTCCTTTATAGTATTACAATGTTATTTCATTTAGTTAATGCTTCATAACTATTTCAATAAAATATTAAAGCATTTTCTCAGACTCTTGCATGCTACTTAAATGGTAATAAGACTTGAAGTACCAAACTAGAGTCCTTCATTTTGATACTTAAATATCTGATGTCTCATAAATGGAAGATATGAAAACAACCAATCAGATGTTATGTTCCTAGAAAACAACCAATCAGATGTTATGTTCCTAGAAAACAACCAATCATATTTCACTTCACAATGGTAAAGCCATTTACGATTTAATGAAATACATATAACTCAATAAGGACTTTGTTAGCACGAAATGACAACTTCAACGAACATGCAGTAATTTACGATGATCACAGTAAGTGGAAAAAAAGGATTATTCAAGGCTAAAAACCCATAATTATCTGCAAGTAAGCATAATGTTATTTCTAAGATTTAAATTTCAATGATATAAAATGTGACACAGATTATCATTACTCTGTATCAACTTGGTAACAATACAAAAAATGCAACCTGCATCATGCCTCCGATAAATGTGATATTTATAAGAGGAAGGAACCAAAACTCTGTGTGAATTAGAAAAAATTACATATTGGAAGGTTTAAAACCTATATTTAGGTTTCTAACTCAATCCAAACAAAAGTCAAATTAAAGACTAAAAAGTATAGATTAGCATTCAGAAAAGAAAAGGTCATTGACGTCATTAAATCCATTGGGGATAGCTATAAATATAGAGGTTCTTAATTTTAATTATACAAAGTGGAGTTGACAAAGATTCTGGTTTTCAAGAAATTTTTATGGAGAAACCTTAAGTCTGTATGTCATTAAAGTAAAACAGGTTCCTTTCATTTAAGTGACTTTTATGACTACTATATGATTCATGGTATTTATCATGTCAAATTATGAAAATTACACGAGAATAATCTGCTCGTTAAAAGAATGAAATTGTCAAATTATGATAATTGCACGAAAATAAACTGTTCGTTAAAAAAAGAAATTGTCAAATTATGATAATTGTACTAGAAAAAGTGTTCATTAAGAAAAATAAAATTGTGGCTTTCAAACTTATAAAATTAAATTGAACCATACCATTATTGTCAGGTCTTGATTTGTAAAGTTAAGACTGAACTCATTAAATGTACTTTTAAGTGTAAATTATATTGATGCCTTTTGACATTTGTGTATACATCTTTGTGAAGCAAATTTCCTAGATGGCCACCATGGCAAATATTGTTATAGTTTTAATGTTGTATTATGTCATCGTTAGACCATTGTATGGCACGTAATTTTGGTTGTTGTTTGTTAAATTGTTATATTAATTTTTGACAAACTGAATGAGCTTTGAATAAAATATTCAAACACTTGATATACGAAAACTTCTCTTAGTATATAAACATGAAATATTTAGTAAATGAAAATTCCAAATGATGGATAATACACTGTCATTCATCTTGAAAATCTGGCCCTGTTAGACATGAAGTGTTCTAGTTTTCATAAAATTTAGTTATCTTAGCTTTACTTACATATATATATAATCTTTCAGTCAAAATATATTTGTAACTCTGTTCCAGGCTAGTGTTAAGAACCATTTTTGCATGGTCTCTTTCTTGTAATCTGTTCTTCTGTTGCTGTTGTAATTATCCTCCTCCTCTATTGTTCAAATTATGTACTTAAGGATGGTTTATGATGTGTAACAGGTTATATAACCATTAGTAAAATGTTAATGTGCATGCATACAGGCAAATTGTTTCAGAAACTTAAAAAGTACCAATTTGGCTTCAAGGTAACTTGAGAGCCAATTAAATTATCCTGTTCAAGTCATATTACAGAAAACCACCGATACTTTACCTCAGGCTCCTGATATATATTATGGGTTCGTAATTAAGTGTCAAAATTTAGGCAATTAAATGGTTTTAGGAGGAAAAAACTTGCTAAAATTTCTGTGTCAGTAGACAGTAATATTCAATAAACCTTTCAAAATAACTTTAATTGGTCTAATTAATGACTTCATGTTTTAACTTTGAAAACTAGAAAGAATAGTGAAGCTTTTTAAAATCTTGCTAAAATTAAAGCTTATTTAATCATGTCAATTAAATGCCAATTAAAATCATCAATTTCATTTCTGTAAGCAATGTACTTAATGACATATATGTATGCAACCTCACATGAAGAAAGCTTGAGCTCTCAGTGCACTCTGAACAAGATGAACAAATTCAAATGTCAATTCTTATTAAATGTTTAAAAGTGAATCTTTCAAACTTTGTTGACACTTAAATTGAATATTTATGTTCTGTAGTTAATGAAAATAATTTGCTCAATTAGTATTTACATGTATGTTATGCAAATTAATTGTGTCATTTCAAAAATATTTGTAAAATTAATCTGTATATAATTGAAGATTTTGCATTACAATATTGTAATCGTGAGTTGTAATCTGTGCCTCATTTACTTCAGTATGACCATGGTAGGCAAAGTAAAATGTGTAAGTGAGACCAAGAGGGAGAAAGGAAGATTTATTCATTGATTAACTCCCTTTCTTAGGTGATCATTAGGGTGAAAATAAGATTTGTTCATAGATTTCCTCCCTTACTTAAGTGAAACCATGATGAAGAAAATAGGAGATGTTCAATGATTACCTCCCTTACTCCAGTGTGACAGTGAGAGAGAAAATAAGATGTGTTCACGGATTACCTCCCTTACTCTAGTGAGACCATGAGGGAGAAAATAAAATTTGTTCCTGGATTACCTACCTTACTTAAGTGACCATGATGAAGAAAATGTAACTTGTTCATGGATTACCTCCCTTACTCCAACGACCATGAGGGAGAAAATGACAAAAGTAAGATTTGTTCATGGGTTATCTACCTTCCTTAATTGAGACCATGATTGTGAAAATAGGATTTGTTAAACCTCTCTGCCTGTTTTGTTGATGTCCCTTGAGAACGCTGAGAAATAGTTTTATTAGATTGTTTAGTAAGGTCTTCTGTAAAGAATAATGTGACACCTTATTCTACATCTTTTAATTAGACTGTTGTTAACTTTCACAGATAAATTAGTCAGTATAAACTTTAAGTACAATTGTCAGAAAGAATTGGTCCACTAATAAGCAAATTAATATGTCTGTCAAATGCAAAGTTTTTGTAACTTTTTGAGAAAAGATAACTAACTTCCAAAAGCATTGTGCCTTAATTTTTGGACTGACTGGTATGATTTGATTTACTGATGCCTTAATTTTTGGACTGGCTGGTATGATTTGATTTACTGATACACACTGCATATATCTGTTTGCAGTATTGCCACTGTTAAAATGTTAATAAATTAATGACAGTACCGGTAATTATTGTAACAGTCTTCCTGTTAACCTTCATTGAAATAAGTGATCAATATTATTTATTTTCTGTTTAATATTGTTAAGTTTGTGGTTAATTTTATGCAAAGGGAGACAACACACAAACTTCACGCCTCTGCGCATAACCCCTAGAAGTAATTGTCAACATTGACAGAGTCAAGAAGAAGAAGAAGAAGAAGAAGAAGAAGAAGAAGAAGAAGAAGAAGATTAAATTGAATCTTTCATTACAATATTAATGACGAGGTTGTAGCTTAAGATTATAATGAAGTCTAGAATAACTTTCAAAAGTTCTGATAATTTTTCAAAAATAAGTTGAAGATGACAACAGCATACATGTTATACATGAATAAGACAGTTAGTGTTCTTTAAATGAACTCTGATGTAGTAACACCATCACCAAAGTACAAATTAAAACTGCTCAGTAAAGTCGTGTTGTCACCCTAACTTTACCTTGTGTAAAAGGGGACATTACAAAGAACACGACATTAACCCTGACCATGAGCTTCCAACGAGGGACGCTGCTGATATATGTATTAAGAGTACACCATTATACAAATACAGGAGGTCTCTTGGGGGAAAAAGGAAGAAAAAACTACTCATATACAGTGTACCTACTGTTTAATGGAAAGTTGGAACTCTTTGTTGTGGAGGTGAATAATTTGATTTTAACATAGCTTGGAGACATGACAACTTAATATATGCCTTCTGTGGCTCAACACGTTTTTCGGTTGTCGTCTGCTTAATTTCAAGAAAATGCATCTGAAAGTAAAAGCCTATGCACTTTTAACATCGTGCTTTTCAATGCAAGTTTTTGCACATAATTGCTGTTATTTTTGTTTTTCTTCTACTGTTAATGAGCCGTGGAATTAAAGAATTGCTTCATCATAGGAAACCACATGTTCTGGTTGATGATTTAACTTTTACAGAATTGTCGTTTGATTTACATTTTGTCTTACTATTCATACCTGCCAAGTCTCCCCCATAAATAGTGAGACTATGGTATTATGGCCGTTCAATTGTCATCTACCCAATAAAAATAAATTATTTCCCTATTATTTCTTACTAAAACATGTACTACCCAATGAAACATGCAAATTTTCCCCATTTGAAGTTTTAAAGGTTGGCAGTTATGCTATTTCTCTTTTAGATTAAAAACATTCTTGATGCTTTAAAATTTGTCTTAAAAAGAAAATAAATTAATTCAACAACACAAAACAAAAACAATGTAATGATAAATTCCCCATATCTTTTTGAAGGAAATCTGGTATTCAAAATATAGCAATAACAGCTTGTCTCAAACACAAGATATAATGCCTCCCGTCTTTGTAGTTGTGAAAATAGTTTTATACGTTGATTGGTAAATGTAAGAATAGTTAGATAAAGCTATGTTTTACTACTTTTTTATGATTCTTTACTTGCTGTATAAAGTAGTAATTTTTACAGATCATCAACTGATTAAGAGTGTGTGAATTGTGGTATTATTATCCGTGCGATAATTGTGTTTTGTTCAAGACACTAAATCGCCATGAATAGATACATATAAATTGTTTTCCGTGTTTTATTGTGTGCACTATGCACTTATGTTTTACAAGAGTACACAGACCCTGAATATGCTCAACCCTAACAAATAACTAATCTCTGGATGGTTGTAATGTCGTTTTAATATCTTGTTTATTCTATTGCTGAATTGTTTCATGTGGCTGTTATTTATTTGTTAATGTCTTAAATTTTGTTTTGATGATTCCTCTTATCTTGTTTTCAGTCCATCAGGACCGAAGGTCCATGGTAGACTATTCTTATACAAATCCAGTCCGTCTTCCCTCCGTCGTTAACTTTTGCTTTTAACTTAATCTCCTCTGAAACTACTGGGCAGATTTCAACCAAATTTGACACGAAACATCTTTAGTGAAACGGGATTCAAGATTGTACATATGAAGTCCATGGGGACAGGTAAGTGAGGCAAAAGGGACAGCATGCCTTTAAACAACATCTCCTCTGAGACTATTTGGGCAGATTCAATCAAATTTTACAGGAAGCATCCTTAGCGGAGGGCATTCAAGATTGTTCAATTGAAGTCCATGACCCCCAGGGGACAGGTGGGCGGAGTTGACAGCATACCTTTAAACGACATCTCCTCTAAAACTACTGGGCAGACTTCAACCAGATGGACATTAAGGCCCAATGGATCTCTTGTTACTTGTATATATTAAAATTCCACTGACAAAGGGCCTTAAATAAACATCTGTTATTTTGGGTCATCAAGCTTATTAAATATTCAAAATGGCCTTTTATCATTTTGGTAGGCATCCTTGACCAGGGTCTTGAGCTTTATGTTGCATATGGAAAAACCTTTGGACATGTAGAACAATGTTTGTTCAAGATGTGACCCTGGGGTCAAAAATAGGTGACACATTTTGGGGTCAAAGATCATCAACACTATAAAGAGCAAATATGTTCAAGGTTTTATTTCATCCAAACTTTATAGAATTCAGATTCCTTCAACTGATAATGTTCAGCATACAGGGGCAAAAGTGGGGGCAATTTGCCAGAATTTCAAGAAATCTTTTTCTGATAAACTAGATGGCCTGAGGCTCTTTAGTTATATGTATACTAACTTTTGGCAACAATGCCATTTTGTTTAAAGTGTAACCCTGAGAATAAGAGTAAGTTTTGGATTCAACACTGCATACTATTAACTTAATACTCACATTTTCAACTTTACTTCCAAAAAATATTCCCAGGTGAAGGGATTCAGATTTGTTCAAATGATGGGGCTTAGCCTCCAGGGTGTTTCAATCAGAAGGATGTTAAGGCCCAATTGGCCTCTTGTTTGTTCAAGTATTATATATAATAAAGTCTTTATTTTGAAGTTTTTATTGTGAATGAATTTGAAATTATTCCCCATAGACAAAATATTATTGCAAAGATTTCCTTTGAAGAGTCAAGTTTGATATTTCATTTCTAGTCCCAAAATGCATGTGAACATGTCTTAAAATGTTTGTTGCTACATTGAAGCTATCTTATCTTTCAAATAAGTAAAATTATTGCATGTATTGAGGATTGTAAAATTCATGAAGGCAAGAATAATGTTTCACAATTTTTACAGCAAGAAAACATAGATATAAATTCTTTCAAAAATGAATGTACCTTTATGTTTTCTGCGTGTTAATTTGCATGTGTTTGTGATTCAAGCAATTTCTCTCACGAGAAAGAATTTTTAATGCTTTCTTCAAAAGCATATACACAATATTCATTTTTATCTTAAATAAGATGGAGGTAATATGAAAATTATATTGTTCAGTATCAGGCAAGATTTTAATACTTCATGCATACATGTGTCATCTTTTTACTGTGCAATATATATCCAATGTTATTAAGCAGTAGGGGAGATAACTCTTACATTCTAAAGACGGATTATGTGCATGTTATTAATACTTTTTACTTTAAATAATACAAGCTGGGTTAGAAGTGACACCTTGTGTCAAAACTTAGTTTTCTAAAAACAAAATCTGTAGTGCACTTTTTAAAGTACTGTATAAAAATAAAACTACTTTAAACTTAAGATTCAACCATGTGTTTTTCTCTATATGAGTTGATTTTTTTTTCTAAATTAGTTTTTCACATTATATGTGTTTGATAAATGAATTGATGTAAAGTACAACATTTTTATTCTCCTTTTTATGAGGGTAGTTTATAAATGCAACAAGATTATTAAATCACTTTAATTTCACAATTTGTGTAGTTAAACTTTTTCTTTGGTAAATTTTATTACAAATTGCGTAAGTAATGTAAACCCACAGAAGTTTGATGTCATTGTTGATTTATGATGTCATTGACATAGATACTGGCCGTTTTGTTTTAGCGTTGGCATAGATACTAGCTTTTTCTGATTACCCCTGTAAGATGCTATTATATAAGTGGGCTTCAGTTTCAACTTTCATTAATTTTGAACATAAATTTTCTGAAGTTTGATGCTTGTGTTGAATAGAAAAATAACAGTAAGTAAGAAATGAATGCCGTTTCTGACATTTTTATGAGAACCTTTAAGTTTGAACATTGAATGTATTTGTATTTATCACTTTATAAAAATGGAAAAATGACATTCATACCTATGATTTATCTGTATTTTTTCATTATTTTTAACTGTTTTTACATTCAAAAATGCTCTTCAATTTTTACTCTGTCTAGCTAAATTATTTTCTTCACACGCAACTGTCATGTGACCTTCTATTTTAGGGGTGTATGTAACTACATTGAATTCAGTTTTGTACACCTTGCAGGCATTTTAGTCTTTGTGAGATTTGTTTTTATGAATCTTCCTTATATATAATATGGTCTATGTGATCAAAATAAACCTTACATTTCTATAGTACTTCACACCTTCACTATGTTTCTATTGAGTTCTCTGATAATTCTTTTTTTTGGAATGTCAACATAATCCTTTAGTAACAATGTTTTCGGTAGACTCCTGAAAATTTTGTTTTTGAGTGTCGTGTTCCAGTAACAATAGAACTCGCATCTCTTTTCAGCTTTTCCTGTCAATTAGGTTTTGATATGACATGTTGTATATCTATATAAATATTTTCCGTCTGTCTATAACAATTATATGTCTACATAATGCCAGTGTTATTTTTGTTATTAGTTTTACGGATCTGCCGACCCAAAATTTATGCAAAAGGGGAAAAAAATAAAAGTACATTCTATGTGGGTTCTTTCCGATATTTGTTTTAGTAGCCAAAAATCGTGTTCTGTGAGCATTGTTTTCAAGTAATGTCGGTTCTGTAATTTGATTCTAGATTTAGATACTGTCCGTGTATTTCCGGTTTGGGCATTGATCGCTTCAGCATAATTTACAATTTTTGTCATTTTACAGTACGGCAGCAATTTGGAAGGAGAAGTTTTCAGTTGAACAATATATTTTTATAAGAAAATGGCAAGGAAAGAAGAAAATCATACATTTTGTATTGAAACAGATGGCATTTTTTACTTGCGACCATATTGGCTGATCATGATGAAAACACAGATTATCGTCTTCACTTTGCCGAAACTACAAATGATCACTCTCCAGACTTTCATGAAATAATCTTAAATATTAAATCGAAAAAATCAATTTTTGATCAACATGATACTGTATTGGTATGACAAGACCGCAATGATGGACAGGATGCCAACTGAAAATCACCTGATAAGCCAAATCACTTGCAGTGACATACCCAAGCCAGTAAAAACAAGAGCAACAGATACAGAAAACCCTGACAATGCTCTAAACAATACATGCAAAGTCCCTTATTTAATTACTTTCTGTTCCACAAGCCACATCTTATCAATAACAAAAAAACATTTTGATATTTTTATAGTGATCATCTTTCGTCTGTCGTCATGCGTCATTCGAAAATATCATATACTTGACTTCTCCCCAGAAACCGTTAGTTGGATTTTTATGATACTTGGTGGTAATCATCAGCCTATGGTAGGGATCAGAATCTAAACTCAAGAAGGGGCTGACTCCCCAGGGGACTGAGAGGCGGGGCCAAAAAGGGGTCACATAGTGCAAAGCCTTCAAAAGACATCTCCTCTGCACAAACAGGTAGATTTTGACCAACCTTTCACAAAATGTTGACTAGATAATGAGGATCAGAATTTTTACTCAAGAAGGGGCTGACCTTCCAGAGGGCTGAGGGGCGGGTCATAAGGGGTCACAGAGTGCAAACCTTCAAAAGACATCTCTGAAGCTAACTGGTGGATTTTGACCAACATTACGCAAAGTGATCATTTGATAATGAGGATCAGAATAGGGGCTGACCCCCTAGGGGACTGTGTGGTTGGGTCATAATGGGCCCAGACTGCAAAACCTTCAAAAGGTCCAAGTTGGACGTTTCTCAGACACTTCCCTTCG
>JAUMGZ010171954.1:0-14876 GCA_032359645.1 Pododesmus macrochisma | reverse complement strand
GATCGATCACAATTACTTTTAATGCATTATCATGTTAAGGGTTCTCTGTCCATCCTGTTTTAATCCACCTAGACAACGTCCAATTAGACTTTGGATATACAAAACTGTCTATCGTCATCTGTTGTTATATTTTCCACATATTAAACTTTTTAAAATCGTAATGGCAATGTTGATGTTACTTGCTATAAATCGTCTTCCCTTTGTCACTTTCTGATTTGTGTCGAACGTTGTAGAACTTTTTCAACTTCCTATCAACAGCCGTTTGTCCATTTTTCACGAGACTTGACATAAATTTTCTTGCATGGTCCCCTCTTTGTTTCATGTTGGATGTTGCCAAACATCTTCTTCTTGTCAAGAACTAAGGTAAGATTTTCAAGCTATTTGCTGAAGCTGGTCCTTTCCATATTTTTTGCTGAAACCGATCCAATATAACTACCAAGTCTTCTGATTAACTGAGGCTGTTTTACTTGTTGTCAAGCATTACTGGTCAGAACTTGCCGAGCATGATGTTATAGTAAGATATTCACACAACAAGCTGTAGGAAGTTCTCTTTCAAATGTTTGTCCGACGTTGCTTGACACTATCCAATATGGCCACCAGGTCTTCTGTGTGACCTTTTCGATTTCTTGTCAAGAATGTCAGAATTTCACTATCATCGATGCATATCTCCTTGCATTATCCCCTTTCATATTTGTCTTCGATATAGGAGGACTGTATTTGATATGGTAACAGGGAATCGGCTTCTAAATGACCGAGACCTTATGTATTCGGTATGGCCGTCATGAATTCTAAATGACTGAGACCTTTTTTTATTCTTTCTGCGAATGATTAGTAAGATTTTCACCAAACTAGATGAGGCTGTTTTTTCTTCGGTCCCCTTTGAGAATCATGTTCGATGTTCGTTAAACATGTCATGGCTTCGGAGATCTTTTTGACTTCTTGTCAAGAACTGGTGGACATATTTATCAGAAACTTGATGTAGGTGCTCTTGCATGTTTCTATGTTTGATTTATAACAGACTTTGACGAACTCAATCCAGTAAAGTCACCATGATTTTTGATTAGCTGATAACATTTCAACATATTGTCAGAACCAAAGGTCTGATTTTTACAAAACTAGATGTCAATGATCCCAATCACAGTTACATTGATGTTGCCCAACTCTATTTGATTAGCCGCTAGAGCGTACTATTGGAATTTGACCTTTCAGACTTGTTGCCAAGAACCATTGGTCTGATTTTAAAGATACATGATGTAGATAAATTTTATTTTCAAGGCTCCCTTTTAAAAGTGCCTCTGATAGTGCTGAACTAAATCTAACCGCTAGGGTCTCTGATGAGCCAAGACATTGTCCGAATCTCGACAACAATCGTTCATCAGATTGTTATGCAATTACATCTAGGTATTCTTTGCATGGTGTCCTTTTAGAACTCTGTCGTATGATTGTTGAACTTGACCAAATATGCTTTTCAGTGTGACGGATTGACAGATACCTTTTTAGCTTCTTGTTTAAAACTATCGGCGCAAGACCATATTTATAGTATTGTTGGTGTGTGATTTTTGTCCTTCATTAACATGGGAATTTTAACCCCATCCTGTTTGGCTTCGGATCTTTCGTTTATCCATGTATTGTCTATTCTAATCATAAATTTATTTTCTCTTGAGCATCCACTGAAAACGGTTGATTCGAAGCTAGACCTGGATTTGGAGACGAGGATCATTTACACAGAGTATTGATTTTTCCTCTTAAATACAATATATTTATTGGTGGCATGTTTCAGTTTGAATTTTGTTTTTCTATTTTCAAGGTTCTATATCAGATATGTGTGCGACGTTGTCGAACTCCATTCAGTATAGCCGCCATGGCTTTGGACTGTCTGAGACCCTTTTCGACTTTTTGTGAAGAACGTGCCGATTTTGTCAAGGGGGTGCAGATTTTAACGAAACTTATTGCAGATGTTCTTTGTGTGGTCCACTTTTAGAGCTATGTCTCCATTGTTACCTCACTCCATCCAACGTGGTGGTCATTGTTTCTAATTGATTGGAACCTTTTCGACTTTCGAACCGTTGTCATATATTCATGATACTTGCTGTAGATTTTCCTTACATAGTCTCCTTTCAGAACTGTCTCTTTAGTATACATTGTAACGGTTGCTTCGGGGATAGACCTGGAATTTGGGCCGAGAGTACTTCACACAGAGTATTAGTTGGTTTCACTTATAGATATAACAGTTATTGGTGGCGTGTTTCAGTTTGCAATTTTGTATTACACTCCCAAACTCCAGGGTTTCTGATTGGTCCACGGATCATCTATGACCAAGAAGATCTTTTACGAAACTAGATGTAAATGTTCCTTGCATGATCCTTTGAGAATGTATTGTATCCAGTTTTGCAGAACGTCTTCCAAAGTGGTGGAAATGGCTTCTGATTGACAGAGAAGAACTGTTGGTCAGTTTTTCATAAAGTTTTCAGATCATTTATTTTAACAACTTTAAGGTTCAAAAAATAAAATCCAATTCTCATCGCCGTAAACAAGTTGTGTTTTATCTTCGTAGCAATGCCACATGGTGATAAACAGCGAGGAATATTGGCAATGACGGAGGATGAAATGGAGGGTCTTCCAGAAAAACCACCAAGTTCAACATTTGCTGAACCGCCAACAGCCAATGGCACAGCATATATGTCGAATGGTCGTGGAAGTAGTCAGGATCTCTCCCGGAAAATGTCAAGGGAAATTTCCCTGCACTTCGAAGACGGTAAAGAGTATGATGATTACGAGCTTGAAAGACAGAGATATCCACGGATTGAAGAATGTCCAACGATGAGTAAGTAATGACGACACTAATGCCAATAAAGAAATAGATATTTTAAAATATTACTATAAAATGAATTTAACCTATCGATAGTATGTTCCACCATGATTAAGTATTGGCGAGGCAATTAACTTAAGCTTGTTTTCTCGATAGATTCTAATCAGAATAGATCTTTAAAAAGGGAAAACCTCATTTTTAATACTTATTCTTACGTTAACAGTCTGAAATGAAACAATTTAAATTATCTTTGCGAAAAAAGTGCATTTCATACATTGTTTTATAATGGGCCTCGAGAGGTTGAAAACATGGAGTGTTTGAAATTAGGCGTCAGGTACATAACAGCCAACGAGTATGGTCGATAAGAAATGCTTTGTGTTGTCTTTTTAGCTCCTGTTCAACAAGTTAATGCCAAAGACCCGCACTGGACTCCGACATTTGACGGCTCAGTAAGACCGAGGTTGGAGCTGAGTTATGTCAAGCCACAAGAGTATAACGGTGTACTGCACGAAATACAACCCATATCACAAGATGCCAATAACAATCCCAAACCAGGCTCCCATTCCCCAATCCCTGAAGCTCCCACCCCTTCACCTACGCCACCTTCCTCGCCGACTCATGCTGAGGATGATGATGTACCTCTGACGGAGAGAACGAAGAGGAGGAAAAAGAAAAAGAAGAAAAAAGTGGTGAAAATAGTTGCAGATAGATAGTCAATATGTTATAAACGAGTGATAAAAAACAAAGAACTGACAATCGTGATTGTTACCGTTAATGTACATTTAATGCTTTAAAAAACGACGATGAAGTGCAGTCTTAACTTAAAGTAATTGTTCAAGCTTCGTGTTATCACTGAAAATGTTCATCTCTAAAACTTTTGTTTTCTTAATTATATAAAGCAATTTTAAGTTTTTGTTATGAATATATGATACGATTCTTAATCGCTAGTAAATTGATAATTTCATAACCAGCTATTTTTGAAACAGACATATGTTTTGCTACATAACTAGCTGTTTTTTCCCCCAAAAAATCAAGATATTTATGATCATTTTGTATGCATGAATAGATGTCATCCACACGAGTAGTCCTTCTATAATCAAATTATTGTTTATATTTATTTGTTAATATGTGTTTATTTTGGAATATTTCATTTGTTATAGATATTCTTGTATTGTATGTTCAAACTTTGTATATACAATATACAAAACGCGCTCTATTTTATATAAAACTACACGGGCGTGTCATATATAATCAAAAACAAGAACTCAATTTATATAACCTTTTAAAAGTTTATTTGGGATCTTTCGTAATATTTTGCTTCATTTTATGATGGAGTAAAATGAAAATTAATATATGACATGAATATATGTCTGAAGTGTCTTTGCACCAACATTTTTCTTGTTTACATGTATTTGTTCTTTCATTGCAAATATTTAATATATAATGAACCACAATTTTCGTAAGTTTGTTTTCATGACGAATAAATTTGATTTTGAAAACAATTTCGTTCAGAAATATACTTTATGGTATTTATAAAGCAATTACTTGAACTATTAAGTTATCACACTTGAGATACAAAGAAGAGCAGATTTATTTTTTTCTTAACCGCAATTCAATTTGAGGTGGGGTTTTTTTATACCAAATAGGTTTATGCAAAGATTTAATAAAACAATACAACTATCTCTCAACTTGTCATGAAAATGGCTTGGCAAAGATAATTTTGTTGAAGTTGACAAACAATATAGGAATAATGACGAAGACATTCTTTGCAGTCGAAAACATATCAAAAAATTGAATCGAATACTTGACCATCTGCACTAAAGTAGTGTAAATGTTTCGAAGTGGACAGTTAAATTCGTGTGCTGGCATTCAACAAACAAACGTTGAAACAAGATGGGCGTTAATATTCGCTTTTTGTATTTCGTGAATGTAAGATTAAACCGCGGGTTGTATTGTATTTTTCATGGCTACGTCTTGTGAATAAATGCATTTCTATGTTTATATTAAATCAGCTACATACCATGACGTGTTGTGTGTATTTTCATTACCAATTGTGAGTGTCGTTATTCTTCCGATGCTTCTTGTCAGTCCCTATGATTCAGATGCCCTTCATAATTTTAATTCAGTGACATGAGATCCCTTCCTGCTAATCTATCAGTCTGGGCTGACATACCGAAACAAATAAAGCTACCCGGATATATCGTATTATTATTACGAGATAAAAGGGTATCTATTTGGATAAATCGATTTAGTACCTCGATATAACATTTTAGCATTCTGAATATATCGAATTAGTATCTGATATATCGATTAAGTAAAAAGAAATAGTAGTCACCGAGTTATAGCTAAAATACTAAGGGACTTGATACAAGACACTTATTAACACAAAATTATTCTCCTTCGTGTTAACATTAAAGTTTGTCAGTAGATTGTGCCAACAAACTGTGACGAATCTACTAAACACAACAGTTGCCTAATGTGTGTTATATTAATGCACACATAGGGATATATTCATTATTACAATTTTATGACACTCAAAGTGGAGGTTTCTACTGAATAAAAATAACATCAATGTTTAACAATTCACATTTTATCTACAGTTTCTCAAAAAATTCAACAAGAAAAAATAACCTTGTGCAAATAAACAAAATCAATCGAAAGTTTTTTTTTTCTCTCAGTCATTCATGATGATTATACTACCTATACAAACAATACACGTGACAAATTATTTATTATTGTTAAAACCTAGGTCAGTAAATCATAGAACTGTCGCTGCAGAATCGAACTCATTGTCGCGATAATAACGATCAAAGGACATGTGGCCGTTCGTCTCTCGTGCTGTCGTATTTTTACTAGATCTAGTCTTAATTTTCTTTGTTGGTTTTTCTAGTTTACTTGTAAGTGCTGCTAGACCTATGCATATCAAACTAACAACCAGCACAGCAACTGTCGCCAAACTATTCCACTGGCTGTTTTCCTTGGTTAGTGTTTTCTTCTGCCCCTCGCTGTGGGGTGTTCCTGATGATGTAGTTTGTGTAGATTTGACTGTCACGGTCGTACTGTCTTCAGTTGCATTGGCGGTGCTATTCGGGGCGTCCTGTGTTGTTGCTTCCATGGTAACAGTTAGTGTGCTAGAGTTTGGTGTTGCGGTAGACGAGTCCGAAGTACCATTGAGTGTGCTAGAATCAGTTACTGTGGTAGACAAGTCCGTAGTACCATTGGTAGTCAGGAACACAGCAGGATTTGTTGAGGTCTCGTACACGGTGGTTGTATTTTCGACGTCGGTTAATAGTGACGTTAGATTAACTATGACAGTTGTTGTCTCTACATCAGACGAAGTTGTGTCTTGACTTTTCACCGTCACACAAAATAACATTACGACATATACTAATATTATATATTCCATATTTTTTTCTTTATATCACAGATATTTGTAGAATTCCAAGGTTGAACAACAATATAGTTTTGTATCGTATAGCTTGCTTTTTATATCTCAGATCACCTAAATCAAACAGCAATACTATCGTTCCAAGGCACATGAACAGCAACGTGTGAATAACTCATTTGATTAGTTCATCGAGCAAAGAACGTATGATATAAATCCTACACCCTATATAAAGCACGCTACGTCATTATCAAGCACGTACTTATAAACAGTCAACCCTTCTCTTGGAAACACCTTAACAAAAAAGAACACGCTTTTGCTGAATGCTTCTACTGGAATCGTGTGGGAACGCGAGTTTACGTCCGGGTGTAAAGGACAGCTCTTGCGTGTACCTGTGTAAGACTGAGATTTATGTGACGTGTTTAAAGTATAAAGTGAACCTTTTTGTAACCCCACATCGCTTATCAGCTTAAATAAATATAAAAACGATTGATAAGGTATGGATTGGGATTGAGTGACTATACTATGACACTTAGATACCATGCAATGAGGAAGTTTAAGTTTTACAACCATTTGTACGACATCAATACATTTCTATTTTTATCAATATCAATTCATCGATATATGCCTACACATTTAAAGATTGTTCAAGATTTTATTTGCAGCACTGACTCAGACACATAAAAGTGTGTTACACGATGGCGATATACAAATTAACATTCATTAGAAACATGACGAAAACGTACAAAGACGAATTAATATAACATATTGAACAGTGGGTAAATAGTTCAATAGGAAATGCATCACATCTCTCGTTCCTTGCTAAGCGCTCAGAATTGCTAGGCAAGAGAACTCCAAGAAGGAATGGTTGGCTCGGTGTCGGGATAGTGTGATCGATGATGCGATGGTGCGATAGAGACTATAGCGATATTGCATTATCTTCATCGCATTTTCGCGTCAACGCACCATCGCTATCGCACCATTGTCATTGAGCCACCGCACTATCGATTTTCTGCACGAATGGTGCAATGACGCAAAAAGTGATGTGCGTGGCCCTATCCGTGTTCTATATTGTGTCTAGACGTTCACACACAATAAATGGTAAATTTCAATCACGTTACAACACACATTAGCTCCAACATGATTTAATTAAGCAAGGAATGTTTTAGCATTGATATTGCTTACAAACTGTGATAAAGCCCCGACTGTTCAGAGTTATATATAGCACCATAAACGTCAACAAATAACAGTTTTAACTTATATTTTCATTAATGTTTTTTCCACAAGTTTATTTTCCAGTATTTAAAATTGAAATTGAAATTCGCAGCCATGAGTGTCTTTATCGGAAATCCACCGGAAATATCTAGTGTAGGCATGTTTCCATAGCAACAAAATAGTACTTGGAGAAAAATAACAAAAACAGATACTGTTTTCATGTATATGTAATATGAATCATAAAAACTGTCCTAAACATGTTGATTAACACCTTTGCAATAAAAAAGTAATAGTTTAAAGTTACAAAGAAACGCAAACGTGTTTGCGGAGGAATGACAAGTACTACAACACGTTTTCAATATTACTACGCCAGAGGTATACTAAATTTTCTATGGTTTATCTAGAGTGATTACATTGTAAATGTAAATATAGGACCATAACCACATTTCTAATACATTCATTACTTATATTTACATTTATGAGTACGATGTTTATACAATTTTTCAGTCAATTAAAAAAAGTTCGCCACTGTCGACATTTCACCGGTTTCTTGGAACAGCTACAGTAACAGCCAAATAACCATACCACATTTGCCAGACAATATAATTCGTGGAATAATTAAAAGAAAAGAAAAAACCGAAAGATATATAATTATTTATGTTCAAATGAATAAAATATATCAAAATTGTTACAATGGTGTAATTTGTATGAATTTTAAAGACTTCAAAGAATTTTTAATGTAAAAAACTGTGGACGCCATCTTGGTTTGTTTACTGACAACACGTATTGTATTCATTCGCCTATTATAATCAGCTGATCAATAGGTATTATAGCATCATAAAACTGTTTGCCTTCTCTATATATGCATTGTAATGGGCAAAATGTGAGCAAATGCAAATATAAATTAATGAAGTATGTGAAATTTTCTAAATGAAAAAACCAGCGAATATGGATGAACTGATGACCATAACCACACAAAATGAAACATAAGGGGACCGTGGAAACATCAAGTACACTAAATATGGAGAGGATCTTACACAAATGAAAAATTGATACGATCGCTCTAAAACCTTTAGCTTACTGTACCAACTTTTACAGACATGAATTTGTTGTCTCAAGTGACGAATCCAATTTAAGCCCACGAAACAAAATGTATGAATCTGTTAGACAGGCGACATTGTCGAATGAAAATTATCAACAATCCAACAAGAGATAGAGATACGATTGAAAATATACCAAGTGGCACATTGGACCTTAACGTCCACCTTGATACATTTGCAGTGAAAGAATATCTTTCAAATAATTTAAACAAGATAATTACACATTCAACAGTACATGGAAAATACTAGGTCAAACTCCTAATTTTGCATCAATATGTCCTTTACTTGATTTGCTTATGCAAAAAGATTGTATACTGTCAATGTATAACCGTGTTCTCCTTTGATTTCAGTCCATATTTATTCTCTTCGTCAAAACAAATGTTGTATGTGTCATTGAAGAATATGTAGATTCCTGCGCTTTATATTAATCTAGTTAGATAAACTTCCGTATTCCGGTGAAAGATAAAAGAATAAGAATGTTTTAAGCACGACGTAAGCTCACTCAAAATCTAGAATAGGCATCCTTAATATTATTCTGATCTAAATCATCAGTCATGAAAACAGAAAGACGACGTTTCCTGGTAAATCCGGTCAAATTATCATCAAAGCGAGCAGAAAGAATGGCACCAATTATCATAACGCCGCACACGGCCAGCATGATAATGGTGGCGACTGCTATCGACGTTCCGCTGACCTCCTTTGGAGCAATCATGGTAGTCTCCCCTGGACCTATTGTCGTGATGGGAGAGTTTGATTGTCCTTCCACTCCAACAAGGAGAACAACCAAAGAGATACACATAAACATCACTGATGACATGTTTCCTTCACTTTACACTGTTGTAGTTAATCTGGCTAGGATTTTAAGTCTTTTTAACAGTCAAATAGGATGTATACCAATGTTAGTTCATATACTGACATATTTCACAAATCCAATGGTCAGAAGAATTCAACTAAATTGCCACACAGGACAGCTTTCTCATCACTGTCCCAGTTGTTTGTGATCTTGTGTGTTTAGTTGGGAGATGTTTCGTGCCTTTTATGTTTGGGTGGGGATTAAATGTACAATATTACGATTTATTGTCCCAATTTATATATCCAGGATCTCAATAAACAGTTCAAAGTAAACATGCATGTCTGGGGTTTGTTTATTTGTCCACCCTATCTTATCAGTGGTTTATGATACTTGTATATGTTGTCTGTGTGTTATGGTTTTATCATATGTAGATTGCGTACATCGAAACATTATATTAATATTGTCAAAAGATATGACAAGCACTGTAAACCCACAAACAAGAGAGAAGAGAGCGGATATTACTCGCAACAGGACAGGGCTTAAACAAAAAGTAATTCTTTAGAACAAAACAAAAAACTACCATGATCGGCATGTCAAACGTTGTAACATTTTAACATCCCAAGTTGTGATTTATGTTCTAAATATTGTGATTAATATTGTAAAACTTGTGTTTTAAATTCGAATATACATCACAAGATTTGAAATCTTGTCATGTATATTCAAAGTCTTGTGATTTATATTCAAATTTTGTTGTTTAAATTCGAAATCTTGTGATTTATATAGTAAATCTTGTATACAATTTCGAATATACATCACAAGATATTCAAATATTGCAACGTTTGACACACCATGCAATGCCAAACCAAACTAGAATTTTACTTAGATACAAAGCAGGTTCTGTTGAATTCGTCAACCAAGTCATTCTGAAGATAGCACTTTTGCAACTTTGCGCGCGATTATTGATAGAATCAGTTACAGGGTATTGAATTCCCTGATTCAGTTAACCAAACACGACAAGCATCCAGTAGAAACCTATAAACTATTATGACATTGCTATTTTAATGACGCATCTTAAGAAAGTTTCAACACTTCTGAAAAGTTATGTATTTTACATTCATACGTGTATTCTCGTGTTCAGTGAATGCGCAAGTGCTTTAATATATTGTGTGTATATTTACAAACAACAACGAGTGTTTACAATACCCCGCCTTTTTATTGGTTTATTGTACACGAAAACGTTATATAAGTTGTAAACTACATGTATGAGTGCATAAAGCACTCATTTTGTCTTTTCCGTTCCTCTTATAGTTTTGTCGCCCCTTTTGTCTTTTTGTGTCTCCGTCCTTCCCTAGGACCGTTACGGCCTGTGGGGTGAGGGGCAGGGGTCAATTCCCCCTCCCAGGAAATTTCGCAATTTTAATTATTTTCTTTAACAAAATTTCCGACAAATCTGCGACAAAAATATGTCTTGCCCCCGGCCCTGTCGGTTTTCCTCAAACTACCATGTCCTCCACGTCTCTGTGTGTCTCCCTCCTTTCTCTCGTCTCTGTGTGTGCACATGTATAAAAAACTTATAAAGTATCCGTTGATAATTATAGGTATGATGCTAAATTAACGTATTACTCCCAGGCTAAAATGTATCACCATTTTCCCATTTGTGTAGAAAGATTAAAATCTATATATAAAAGACTGTTGGAATATACTCCTTTATTATTGCACACGATTGGTACTGTATAGGTCTATTTTAGCTATAATGATTTTGGCGGTGTTCAATATCGAAAATTTATCAAATTTTGTTTTCAGTACGAAACATAATGCGCAAATGAAGGGTTGTTTTAGGAAACTCTGTATAATGAAACAGGGGAGATAACCTGTACAGACTCTTTTATATGTTTATCTCATCAAATCCGTAGTTTGTACCTTTTATTATTATTTCTTCTGAATCACGTAAGCGATTTACAAGAGGAATTTTCCAATGATAAACGTAAGCGGTAAATAAACGTTGAAAAAACAAGAAGAAATAGGAAACCCAAATTGTCACGCACATGGTTCAGATTTAGGAATCGTTTACAACTTGTTTACATTTTAAAATCTAACTATGCTGCGACGAGCAACCAAGAGATCGTCCGACAGCAGTAAACAAGATACGTTAAAGACAAAGAAGCGCTTTTCCCACAAAGCACCACTTGGTACAAAAACTAAAAAAGCTGGCGACGAGGAGAAGGCATTGGAAGGATTGGTTCTTGGGAAGGGAGAAGACATCATTACTCGCTTAAAAGACACAAACTCCAAGGTATTGAGAAATTAAAAATATATCAAACCTTTGATTATTGAGCTATGGTGTTTCTTAAAAGACCTATATCATATAGTTTATGGTCGTAAACAGCTGTTCGTAAAATGTATTTACTTATGGTATATAAACCTGACCCTTTTTAAAAATTGACCACCTACATAACACGGCCATAATATGAATTAAGGCAAAGACTTGAAAATAAAGATGAACCCATAACTGTACGACTAGTACCGGCGCGGTGGCCGAGTGGTTAGAGTGTTCGTCTCATGTCAGTACACTGGTGAAGAGAATCCCCAATCGCAGAATTGAATCCTGGTGGTGCCATATCCCAAGACGTAAAATTGGGCACTCCTCTTGCTCGCTGCTTAACATGCAGCATTAATGGGTAGGAGAATGACTGGTTGGCTCGGTGTCGGTATAATGTGATCGAGTGAAGAATCATGTCATTGTGCCAGCGGCGTGATATTTCAGTGAGACAGCACTATAAAGTCGCCATAAGTGCGCACTGTCGCAAGCAGACACCGTCTCGATATGACCTAAAATGAGTTAAAGGGAGGCTAAACCCCATTAAAACAAACCGTTCGACTAGAGCCTATATATGGTTTTTCTCTGCTGTCACAATCTCGAAACAGAGGCCCATGCCAACTTTTGCTCCTCTACGGTGAATCTGACCAACTGGAAGATGTTTGAAGATTGCTACTGTCATGGTTTTTTGTTTTTTTCATTTTGTAGTGTCTGCCATCTGCATTTTTTAAGTGTAGAAATACCAGACCTCTGGTCAGGGATGACATTAGGTTGAGATTCCTCTACACCCTTCAAACGAATGCCGTTAAAAAGACGTCACAAAAAAATCTAGATTGCCGACAAATTGAAACTGCACAATTTCTTAGATTGGCTTTGGAATACAAAATTGTCACTTTATATATCACTCACCGGAACATTTATTTTTATTTACTAGAATCCATCAAAAAATAATCACATCATCGTCATTTGCTATTGTTTTTGTTCACTTAAACGTGACAAGTGCAGGAAAATCATTCGACCATTTTCATTTCAATCCAGAAATCTTCGTTCATTGGCCATTTCCTTATTTGGAACACGAGTTCACTCCATATATGGAAGTGCTAGTACTCTATCTACTATATATGGAATTGACCTCAATTGAAATGAAAATGTTGGCATGTTGGATGATTTTCCTGCACTTGTCGCATTTAAGTGACCAAAAATGATAGAAAATTACGATGATCTGATTATTTTCTGGTGGATTCTAGTAAATAAATGTTCCGGTGATCATGAGTGATATATAAAGTGATAGTTTTGTATTCCTAAGCAAATTGAAGAAATCATGCGGTGACAATTTATCGGCAATCAAGATTGTTTTGCGATGTCTTTTTAATAGATTGGAACTCTGCCCCTAAAATGAACAATATCAGAAAACAGCATTCGTTTGAGAGACAGAGGAATCTCAGCCTAGGATGACATCATTTGAAGTAGAATCATGTAAAAACTGTTATAGTACTAGTTAATACCGTAAATAATCATCTGTAAAATACCAACATTTGCAAAACACATTAAACTCCAAGCTTTAAGAACATGTGTACATGTATGCAGTCTAATTACCTTAATTAACATTACAGTTACTGTTCCACTTGCAATTTTAAATTTAGATCATGGCATTTGCATGTTCTATGAAATATGAAGTCCTCATCATTATTATATTTTGATAAACTCTGTAGGAACTTAAAAATATTTGTACATTATATAAATAAATATATATATATATATATAATTATATATATTATTTATATGTTGGAATGAAATGGTAATGTTTTTTTTAGAAAAAAGGGAACAAGTCAAGTCACCACAATGAAGAAAGGAAACCTGTGTGGGAAGACGATGATGATAAAACAGGAAGGTAATAAATAAAATCACCTACTATAAACCTTGAGGCAATAAATACACTTCAGACCCTTTACCCTTAAATAAGCAGCAATTTTGAAAGTAGGGGGGAAACCTTACATAAATCAACCAACAAAAAATAAAGGTAAGCTCTGCAAAGCAGAGCACACTTAACATAGTGGCTTGTGGGGGATGCAGAAAGGGGTTCGTCAATGGCAATGGGGTTTTTGAGGGCCTCCCCCAAGGTAAATGCAGTTTCCTGCATTCTGACATGTAAGTTAAGTGAAGTGAAGATCAAAAGTAAACCATGGCTTAAGCTTTAACACATATTTTTACGATTGAGTTGGGTCAAAAGATGTTTTCTATTCTTTTCTTATGGGCAACACAGATAATTTCCAGTTGTCCTAATGGTTTGTTTTTCTGTGAAATGGAATGCTTTTGAAAGATAAAGGTTTAATTGAAAAGTTATGTATAAGCATTAACTCCAGTTTTCTTTGTTCCAGTATTGAGCTGTCCAAGTATAGTGGAATAAGGCAAGGAAAGGAGTGCAGAATACGAACAGACCAGTACACAACAAGACTCAAGTCAGAGTAAGTATTGTATGAGTGACTTTAACAATACCACTACATGATATTAACTGCTGATGATTTTTTATTTATTGAATGGTATTTCATAATTTATCTGAATTACTGCAAATTGCATTACTGATCAAGTATTTTGTGATGGCAGCCTAGATTCTGGAATTGAAAATAAAAAAAAAACAAAAAAGGAAAGGATTTGTACATGTGTAATGAAGAAATGTTTTGCTCAGTCTAATGTAAAAACTCAATGCAAACATACCAGTGTTGAAGTAGTTATTTAGTATTACTGTAAAATCTGTCTATTTGTCTGTATACATACCTTAAAGTTGATTCAATAATCCAAATGTAATCCAAATGTAAGTAGATTACACTTGTCCTCAGTGAGACATTTATAATTACATGTGCTATAAGAAGTATGTACATGTATTTGGATAATATATTGTATGGGATGATTAAATTACCTAACGCTTTTAAGAATTAACAATATTTGAATGTCAATATCTATGAAGAATGCTGTATACAGATGTAGATTAAATTTTCACTCTTGATTTTGTATTTACTTCAGATTTGAAAAGGTATCTTCTGCTCCAAACTGGGCCAAATTACCATCAGAAAGACCAACAAGGAGAGACTCTTCAGATGGTAAAGTATTACACAAAACCATTATACAAATTGTCTTTATTTTACTATTACACAAGGACATAGAGTTTAAATGAGCTCTAGATCTGATACAGGATCCTTTTGTAGATAAAGTTTTCATGCAAAGTGGCTCACACACATGTTTTATGGTCTCATTAGATT
>JAUMGZ010171943.1:2094-12300 GCA_032359645.1 Pododesmus macrochisma | reverse complement strand
CCGAATGTGACCCTATGTTCATTTATTCATAAAACAAATTGTATTGATAAAAATATTATAGTTCAAGTAATTGAATATTTTTATTTTTTCTATGATCATTGAAATACTTTGCATGTATTTAGAAGGTGGGAGAAATTAATGTCCCACTGAATGGAGAATTTTTTTTTAAAGATGTTATATGTAAATTGACCTCCATGCAATCAGCATCATTACATGAAATGTTGTATATTGGGGTGTGACATGTGTGTCACATATTGTAGAGACTGGGCATGATAAGTAATGGTATTCTATTAATTACCATAATTGACCTGTGTATTGTCACCATTGACTTGTCAGGATGTTACAGGTACATGTCGGCATGACACATCCTTCCAGATTACTTGTATGACACTATGTTAGGTTTTAAATGATTAGTTGGGGCCACGGTGGCCTAGTGGTTAAAGTCCCGACTTGTAATCATAAGAGCCTTTCACCTCCTAAGTTAGATTCCTGTCCGGGACGGCCTAGTATGAGAAAGTTGGCAGTGACTTGCCGTAGACTTCAATTTTAATTATCCTAAATTACATTCTAATTTTCATGACTTCATGTACCATCTTAATAAGCCTAAACTTACATTTTAAATGCCCTTTATAATTACATTTTAATTTTTCTGTTTTACACTCTGAAGGTCAAAACTCGTATTTTGATTGTCATGACTTCTCTATGTTATGTGTAAAGATTTACTTTTTACAAGTCATGATAAACTTTATATTTTAATTTTCATGGTAATTTTATCAAAGCTTACAATTTCATCTAGAAGAGGTGAATTTTTTTTTTTCTTCAAATATTTCAATCTTTTTTTTTAATAGCTTTACTTTGATAAATTAAGTAATTTTTTGTATTTAAACCCCAGAAACTTAAATGTTTGCTGCCACTAACCAATTTAAAATAATAAAAAACTAATTGTCTTTACCTGTACATATTAATGCTAGAAATAGATGAAACAGTAAACATGTCATATGTTTTCAATGTGAGTGTCTGTAAACCAACTCTTATCCTCTTATCCCTTGTCTCTTATCCTTTATTTCATTTTCATTTTTTTGTATAATTATATACTATGTATAACATCATATAGGTCATAAAAGTCACGTTCGTGTATATTAAAAAAAAATAGCCATGAAAGATTATAAATATTGCATAATCTTTGAGAGTTAAGTACACCCGTATTCACATATATAGCTATTTATTAAAAAGTAATAAGGAGTATTATGAGAATATAGTTTTATCACTGTTCATCTCCAATGACTTAAACATGGAAACATCGTGAACAGGTTTACTGTCGCATGTATCACCAGTATATTATTAAATTTCAATGTTTCCAAATTTTAAATTCAAGTTTAATTACCTTTATAGTCATGCAACACAAAATAAAACATAAAAAGATGAAATATACTGTACAAAAAAAGATATCTTGGCTTAATTTAACTTTTTTTTTTATAAAAAAAACATTTAAATATGGTTTCTTAAGGTTTTAATTTTGTCCTTAAACTTATATTTATAAAATATATGGTTAATTATTATACGATGGCTTTAGATTTCAATAGAATTTAATTTAACATCAGCATATTTTACAATGAGATATTAAATTCAAAATCATTATATTAGTGTATAAGAAATTATATTCAAGGTTATCATCTTATTTAAGCAATAAGTAATTAAAATGAAGCTTATCATATAAGCAATAAGAAATGTATAATTCAAGATCATATTGAAAAAACAGATATAATTCCATTATGTTGTACTATTAGACAGTTTTCTTATATCTCCTGAAATTATTTCTCTGTAGGAATTACAAATTCATATTAAAGTTTGGTTTCAAACTAATGAGAATTCAACTGTTATACAAAGTATATACATAACAAAGCCTCGAAGATAAGATTTCCTAGTATAAAGAAACTGATAGCGGTTAAATATTTTGATAAAGGTGTAATGCTGATTCAGTCACAATGCAACAAATTGTGATTTGATTGGAAGGAAACTTCCAGTACATGATGTGAAGCCCTGATATATGTCAGGATTAACATAAGATAACATTGGAAGCTGTAATTCTGTCTCTTGTCTTGAACCATTTAGAATTACAGAGTGGTAAATGTTAAGTTTAGTTCTGTTATGTGATGAATCAATGGAACAGATGGGATGAGACTGTAAGACTGTCACAACCCCCTTGAGATGCCCCTGAGAGAGCCTTACACCAAGTATGCATGATGTTAACTTTAAAACATGTATAACAGTCGGAAAGCTGCTCTTCTAATTATCAACATCATTTTTATTTGCAGGCGGAGATGACCACCACAGCGGTCAACTTGACCATCCAACAGATAACAACTCCCCTAAAGATCAATTTTTTGAGGTCGAGGGTCAAGGGGAGAGCCGGCCAGAGGAGCTGGACTATAATGAAACAGAAAGCCGTGAATCAATCTCCGACTTAAGAGGTGTAATAAAAAGGTAACAGGTCATGAAGATGTGCAAAACTAATCTTACAATGTTTTATGACAAAGGCTAAATCACCGAGGCACCCCAACGGGAGAACTTTATTCTAAATGGATTGAATTAAAAAAGAAGTATATAGAATTAATATACAAACCTTTTACAAGTTCTAAAAAAGTATCATGTAAAAACGCCAACATAAAATATTATTTATATAACAGATCAACATACACAAACCATTAGATGAAGTGAAGCTTATATATGGACTGATTATAATTGATTATTATTAGATAGAGATTAGATGAACAAGAAAATTGCTCAACAATGTTTATTTTATGTATTTAAATATTTTGTAAATAAAATTTATGGCATTTTATGAAAAATAATAAAATATCCATTTAACAAATGCAAAAAAAACCCTTTATGTTGGAAAAAATAACCACAGTTACTGCATGATTGGAAAGACATGTGTGAAAATCTGACCTGCTAGAAAATACAGATCTATATGTCTAAATGGGGTAAAGAACAAGCATTTAATGTATAATAGTTAGGCCTACTGAAATTGTACTTCTATCAGCCTGAACATAAAATCATATAAATGATTATTTTACAATGTGTCCCAATAATTTACCACATAAAAGTTTTTGTATTTTGTAAATGAACTTTTTTCATCAGAAAAATAAATTATACAAAGTTTGTTATTAGAAAATATGGAAAAGTAACACATCCTTACAAGAAGTTGGCTAGTTAAGATTGACTGGATTCTGAATTTCATGTATAATTTTGAAACAAAACATTAAGTGATTAATATAAACCTATGAAATGCTAATCTAGGACATGGTCATTAAGTACTTTGACCATAGGCCCATAAATAAGTTTAAAAATATGATAAAAGTATTGTTGCTATCTGTACAATGACAACACAGGTCGTGGGGTACAATGGTCAAGCCTGTTTTTAGTCGATGGTAAATATGTAGATAATATTTGTGTAGATTTAGATAATAAAACTGTGATGTATAGAATGAGCCTGTGGCTTTTTAATCAAAAACAAACATGGACAAGGTGTGTACACATGTCAATTAAAAAGCATGAACCGCCTCCATCATCACAGAGTGAGCGTTAATTTGTGTCCTGGATACATTGAGGAGTTCATTAACACTGTATCATTAACCTTCATTACCCTCATTGTAAGTAATCAACAGAAATACACCAAGGTGTTAATATCTCGACAACAAACCCTCTATATATAACTTGCAGCATCTCAAAATACATATTTCTTTTCTATTTTTAGGAAGTTTAATTTAAATAGTTTATAGAAATAGTTAATTTACACATCTATCAATCAGTTCATTTTCTTGTTGTTTTCTCATGATGCGCCTCACAGAGACTGTTTTATTGACGCTGAGGACCTTCAAGGTTGTCGCCGCATGGATGGTACTGTTTTTACCTTGTTAAACTGTGAAAACCACACACTCAGAGAGGACTTTGGCGATTTTACATGATTATTTGTTTCCACATAGCCTCCACTGGTGATGTCATAATAAAAAATTGTCAAAAGGAATTCTCCCATACTGTTATAAATAACAGTTTAATGTCTCTTCTCAACATTTTCACAGGACAGAGATATCATTGCTGTGATTGTGAATTTAGTCAAGGTCAATATTATAGACACCTGAAATGGCCAATGCGTTTCTAAATTTTTTTTTGGAAATCCCTCATTTGCTATTGGTCCTTGAATTTTCTAGTTTATAAAATAATTTGCTTAATTGTTAAGACAAGTGATTAATTTTATGAGAGTTGCTGAATTGAGTTTTAAGTTAATAGTAAACATGCCTAAAATTGCTAAATAAAAATTTAAAGTTAATAGTACATGTGTCTAAATGTGACTGAATAAGAGTTTTAAATTTCAGATTAAAAAACATGTCTGAAATAGGTCAAAGTTAGTGAAAGTTGCCATAAAATAAGAGTTTAAAGTTGGCAACAATTACTTAAAGAGTTTTAAAGTTTCTTACCTCTCTGAACTTGAATTCTAGGGAGTTAATATAGTTAATGTGCCTATTCAGTTTTGTGATATCTTTAATTAAGTGTTGATCCTAAAAATTAGAACGGACATGATTTTTAATATGCATTAAAGGCTCAACTATCCTTGTTTTATATAAACATTTCTTTCAGCCTACTGCTAGAAATTTTATTCTGTAATAAAATGGCAGATGTATAAATATAAATCACATTAAACCATGAAATAGGAAATCAAGAAGGATATTATTACCTGTGTGTATTTATGTGTGTTGTTACTTGAGTTGTCAATGGTAGAGTAAGATTAAGTGGATGCAGAGTCAGTATATTAGGGTTGTGTCTTATTTCATGCTAGTTACATTAACTAGGCCTTTGTTTAGTTGTTGTTAACCAATTAGAATTTGCTTCATTTTAAGAAACTCATCATTTTACATTCTCAGTAGGCTGATCATTTGTTTGTTAGAAGAAAATCGTAAAAAGTTGCTTTCACTTCTACATTTAACCTTTTCAACTCTTGTGTATATAGCTGTTATTTCGTATTGTAGACATTGACTGTGTATGGCCTAATACTTACAGGTAACAAACCTGACATTTTGTTAGACTGCCTGGGATTACTCTTTAGCACACATAGTGTGCCATATACACACTTTAATTATGTTTGTCCGATTTAAGAATAATTGGATATTTTTTCATTGTGTCCACCAGACACTCAATGTTATTGCCGCAAAATACATATAACACGCTATAACAAAATGTGTGACAACACCTATAGTAGTCACCCTCATTATTTGTATATTAACACATGGTGTTTTGTGTGAATCTGATAATAAAGGGTCAAGCTGCCTGAATGATTCAGACTAAAAAACCTTAACTACAGGTCAAATTGCCTTACCTAGGGGTCAAATGACAGGTGTTTTACTATTGATCTTCAAAAATAAAGGTTGCTAAAGTGACCAAGGGTCAGCTTTAATTATCTCTTTTGTTGTCCAGGCCTGAATGGTCAGTGCTGACCAGTGGCATCAATAAGTGACCAATGGTCATCTCATCCTACTGTTTCAGTTGACATCTTTTTATAACTGTGTTACTGCTTGCTGCTGCTGTTAATCTATATTTAAAAACCAACATAGCCAGAGAACTGAATGACCACTGCAGCATTTGACCAGTGGTCAGTGTGTCCAGTTGCAGTGTAGTTATTAACATTTAGAGAATTTTTATGGAGAAAAAACCTGGTTCAGACGTAATTACAAATTAATGTTGTATTTGATTTGGTAGGTAGTAGTTTCTTTTTTACTATTAATCAAATTACATGTGAAAAGGAGATGACGATTCGTGGAATTATAATATTGATTTTCAGATTTGTCATAATTTAATTTGAGATAAGACAGTAGTGTTGCTGAGTTTAAGTGATAGGTTTAATATGTGATCTATGCTTGAAGTGGCTGTAGTGCAGTACATTGTTTGTTTGACATTCAGCTCACTAAATGAATTTTAAAAATGCTCACAACGTCCGTCACACTGTCGACAGAAATTTTAATTAAAGTTTAGCTAAAAACAATAGTGCAGTATTTGTGTGTTCAAATGTACCAGAAGTATATAAACATAGAAGTATATTTATAGGTATATTACAGAAACATTTGATGTGTATCTATCTACAAGGCTGACCAAGTGTAGGAGGAGGCAAGCATTTCATAGGGCTTGACCAGTGTTGATTATTGGCTGTGGCACACTCCAGCTGACCCCTAACCTCCAGTGTTGTAATTGTTTACCGATTTCTTTACTTCATGCTTTTTATGTGTAATGGTCAAGCAGGAAAATAGCCAGTAAACAGATGTAGACACCTGGTCAGTCATGATCTTTTAGTACATACTGCTTTTTTAGACTACTGGAAATGGATGGACCATATCTATCATAGGAGAAGCTGTTATTTATTGGTAGGACTCAGGTGTAAAAAGTGGGTTGTTCTTAAAATAATTAACACTGAGAATCGGTTATGATAACAGTTTTATAGTGACAATTAGTACAGTAGTGTTTATAAACTTTACATTACAGAATGCACTCGGACGCAAAAGGCATGGTTGCTAACGGAATACGGTAAGTAAATAACTTATTTAAATAACTGAAATAATTATACACCTATAGTGTACCTGTAGATAATAGTATGGTTACTATATATACCCATCATCATCCCATGTAAAGAACCCTTGTCAAATAGTAGTATTACAGTGCCTATCAACTTTAACTATTATTGTAAAGGCACATTTGTTTTTGTTTATATATGAAAACAAAACATGAAATAATTGATTTAAAATGTATTTTGAGGTTTTATTTACATTATCAAAGAAGCTTTTCAGAGGTTTTTTTTCAATTAGTTAGTTTATTAAGATGACATTCTGACATGATTTAAAGAAATTGCACTAAAAGTATTTTAAGAAACAAAATACAGCCATTAAAACAGGGTGAAGGTTTCAGATAGTATCTATTTAAGCTATTTAAGTTTGAAGGATGACCTTTTTGTATTACAATAATAACTAAATCAGATATGATAATTAGTAAATTAGCTACAACTCACTGAAGTGCCTTCCTTGTACATTTTAAAAGAAATTTGTGTTTTCTTTATTTTAATTTCCGTACAATTAAAAATATTTTAATGGCTAGAAATGATTTGACAAAGATTAAACCATGATATCTGATGAGTTTTACCATTTCAAAACTTTATTTCTTCCAATTGTGACCAGGTTAACAGTTATAACCTTAAACGAGAATTTACTTCAACACACAGTGGACAATTGATTGCATGAATAGAGTTTCACTCTTAAACTATAAAATAAGGAGAATAAACTTAGGATGTATTAAAAAAATTGTTATCTGCATCCATCTACACAAGTGTCCTACTGTTGTACAGATTTAGTAAAATGTCATGGCTGAGTTTTAAGAATTAGTAATAAAAACTTATATTGCCAAATACTTTTTTCTGTAGCTCTTCAATGTAAATTGTCATATTTTTTCGCTGTACAATAACAATTTCATATGTTTTTGCTTTGCAGTGTATATGTCATTGCTGTACAATTAAAATAACATGTTTTTGTAGCCTACTTTCTGTTTTGATTGTTTATATAAGTGATAAGTTTGATAACTCTAGTGTTTATTTTTTAACTTACATGGTAATTCCATGTTAGCTTTGTCTTTAATTTTTTGTGTTTATTTATGAAAGCTAATTGACAAAAATAAAACAAAAACATCTGATACAGTGACAAATCTTCAAGAGTTAACACATTAAATATGTACACTGATCCTGTAAGCTTTAGTCTCTTACTTTTAAAGTTTATGTACAATATTTAACAACAACTTGTATTGTCTCGTAACTTTGTGTGTTTTCATTATAGTATGTTAGTATAAAAACATGTATTTGATTATTTTTTCTTGATAAAAACAAAAATTTATGAGATGAACAACTTAAACAATATTGGGAAGGATTATTGAAACATTAAGTACGGTAGTACAAATTAGTCCTTTTTGATTTAGTATGTAGTTTCCAGTTAAGTTTAAAAGTGATTTTATGTAAAATAAGTAAAGATGATTGAGAGTGGAGCTGGCTGTTTGGCGTGCAAGAAAAATACAAAAGCTATAATTGTCGTTAAAGGGCATTTATTATTTTGTAAATTGTGATATAGGTTATAAATGGTATATTCATATTTACAGACATATTAAAGGCTGATTTTGTGCTGATTAATTTTTTAATACTTCAAATTTTCTGAAAATTTGAATAGGATATACATTACAATTAAAATTTGTATGTTATATGCATAAACAAATTATTTTGATTGTCTATATCAGTCAATTTCTTAATAACGTTGGTGAACTTTCATGACTAAAATGGTTAAGTCTTGGTACAGTGGTCAAGTCGCAGAAAAGAAAATTAATGCCCATTCCTCGTGACTTAAAAGTATGGATTTTTACGAATTATCTTATCACAGACAAAGAAATCTGTCAAAATCCCCCAATAAGATTTGCCAATAAGATGAGGGGAGTTTGGATTGTGTATTAGATTCCTTTTTAGAATTGTTAATTAGGCCGCACTAGTCTACAAGTCCCCATTGTAATGAATATTTTACTGTATCTGCAGTAATCTGAACAAAATGGAAATTACTAAGGCCAAAATGACCATTGGTCACTCAGCCGGCAGTGGTCAAGCGGATGAGATCATTATTGATAAAACCTTGTTTTTGCCTGACCACAGGGAATAATATGAAAAGATATTATCATATTACTGTATTGCATGTAATCAATATGTTCAAGTATTATAAGATAGGCTGGTCAAATATTGTGTTAATAGACAAAAATTGGCTTAATATATAGATCCAGTTGATATGCGTGCATGACTCAGTTATAACCTATGTGCTGATTTTAATTGTAATCATCTCGATGACACTTGTGAAAAATAACAGGTTTTTTTTACGTAGTGCAGGAAAATAACAGGATTTTTTTTACGTAGTGCAGGAAAGGCCAAATGTATAGTGTTACAGTTTGATCTGACAAGGTGAACGGGAGCTAATATTAGAGTAATACATTGTACTGTTTTATTACAGCACATGTTGTAGAAAGACGTAATCTTCAGACTCTGAATTAACTTATAACCTCTTCTACATGCTGAGCACCCTGCTACAATGCTCTGTATTGACATGTATTGTCTGCAGTATTATATGTTCAAACTACCCATTGTGGGGCAGTACTCCTCATATGTTTGAATGGAAATTAAACATAATTGAAATTACAACTTTCAGAATTTGAACAAATTGGGACTTTCAGACCTTGAACAAGACTAATGATTTGGATGAGTTCATGCAGTATTAATCAGATACTATATAGAATAGATGTTCAGTAATATTTAATGGCTCCGTGGTCAAGCTGTATATAATGACCAGTAGTACAGAAGGTATTTATTTACAATCTCTCCCAGTAACAAAGATACAAATGAAGATTGACAGGGCCTCCAGGGGGAGAGAAAAAATGCACAGCTGATGTTGTGGGGGATAGCACTCCTATCAGAGAAAAAATGATAAGAAAAACATATATATTAGTGTTGTGTGGTAGCTGTTAGCCATGATAGATTCATGATGAGTGGTGAGAGGTCAAACTGCCCTCACTTCTATTTTTACTGACCTGAGAGGAGCAGTTATGTAATTTCTCCAGGGAGGGCTTATTGCCTTGCTGCCTGCTGAGAGAGTACTTGTCTTTTAAGAAATGTGGCCATATGTTTAGCTTTATCAGCCTGGCCGTAGACCTTTCATCACTGTTTATGTTGCATTTGCTTTGTTTTGATATTTCTGCCAGTAGAATTTACCCTGTTGGGGTAAATATTTTTTTTGGTAGGAAGTTTCTTTGACCATTGGTGATGGTTGGAAGTGTAAAGCGTTCTTAAGTAATATGATTGATAGTTTTGTTTATAATATTGCTGAATTATGATTGCTTTAGTTTTAGAGTATTGCTTAAATAGAAAAATTGCTCGAATAAAGTCAACTGTACAAATCTGAACAGTATAACATCCATTAAATAAAAACTTTTTTTCTATCTAAAATAACTATGATTAAACCGATAATTCTGATCTCAACTTTCCCAATCAGACAGTTTGATAAAACTGATAATCCTAATCTCAACTTTCCCAATCAGACAGTTTGATAAAACTGATAATCCTAATCTCAACTTTCCCAATCAGACAGTTTGATA
>JAUMGZ010171942.1:0-26753 GCA_032359645.1 Pododesmus macrochisma | reverse complement strand
GTTTGCAATGAAACGGGATTTATAAGGCTTTTTATGCAATTTTGGGAGCCAGTACATAGTAGGAACATCGTGTTTAGTAATATTTATATGGAAAGTATTTTATCATCAATATTCTTAGTTATAACGTCTTGACATGACTGAAAGCGTAAATTTTCTCAAAACGGTAGACTTTTTGTATCCTCATGTGTATAAGAGATTTGAACAATATAATGTGAGGAATATTGTGACAAAGATTCAAGGTAATAGGGTCAAATGACAAGATCAATGACTCTTCAGAAGCCTTAAAATGCCAATTTTCTCAAAATCTGTAGACTTTTCTTTACACATACGTACTAGAGAGCTGAAGGATCTCAAAGAATTTTTTGACAAAGCTTCAAGGTCATGGGATTGAAGGTGAAGGTCACTGACACTTTTGAAGACTGAAAATGCCAATTTTCTTGAAAAGGTAGACTTTAGGCAGTTGTAGAAAATAATGAAAGAATATTTAGAGGGCCTGCTATGACTTGTTTAAAATTGTCCATTCAGTGTCCTACAGTACTTATACCTCTGAGCATTACTATTTAAAGGTATTCAAGCTAATTAATACTCAGCTGCTTAGCCAAATTTGACCAAACATTATGCCGTCCCTATATAACTATAGCTATTCTCACGCTTAGGTCGGATCCATCGACCAATCAGCATCCAGGATTAAAATTTTAGCATGGCCTTTATTAATCTACATTGACAAACTACAATAACAGGTGACCGTTAAGGCCAAAGGGCCTCTTGTTCTGTTTTGTCGCACAATGCATGCGAGAGATAATTGTTTAAACAAGAAAAAATAGGATCAACAGTACATGGTATCTGAGTTTTACCTTTTCGTTATATTGTCTTCCCGCCTTCGTGACGCGAAATAACAATGAGTGCCATTTTGCTTTTAAATGCGCATGCGCGTTCCCCGCCTCCCACTTCAAGAAAAGAAAACACTCGGTAAAACGATAATTACAATTTTTGTTCGCGTCCTAAGGGATGCACAATTCCTCCTGCATGTTGTGTGGGTAAGTTTTTATACATATTTGTTTAGAAAGGAAGCTCAGGACTCCCCAACCCGGGGTACTTGCTTTAATTATGTTGCTGGGGAAACTAAAGTGAAAGAAAGAAAAAAGGTTACATAAAATTGCACAAAAGCCATCATACGGGAAAAGAAAAACATAACAGTAAGATGGGTCAACGAGACACACTAAACCAACATTATGGCGGTACAGTGTCAAACACAACTGTCCTGACAAATACGTAGTAAATTCTTATTTTGACTGTGTGTACATCTAACCATTGTTTCGTATTCTTGGGTGGGATTTAGCAATGTTCTTCCTATCACGACTCCCCTTCTTGTTCTTCGGGCATTTCCTACCTAAATATTAATTTTTGCCCTTGAACGACTGTTTGTTGCCTGACTTTGGAAGTAAACATGAATTTTTTGCATCCAACAGTTGATTTCAGTTGTGTTATCCTTGTAATTATATGATAAAATTATATTGCAAACAAACAAATCTTCCCCTATGCAACCTTGGTCTTAAATATATTTTTATATTGAATAAACGAATCTAAACCACTTTTTGCAATATATTCATATATTTGTTGACGTAGGCCTTATTTCGGAGATTATTTTCTTGTAATGGTAATAATTCTTTAAAAAGGAAAACTGAAACAGGCGACCAATAAATATAGTATCTATAAGAGTTAAGAGCCAATAGTCAGTGTGAGAGAACTTCATCCCATATTCTAATTCTAGCTACGAAACAACCTTCGTCAATGGACGCTCAAGAGAAAATGAAACATATTAACTTAGAACTGACAAGAACTCGGTAAATCAACTTCACAAGCAAAAAGGGGATTAGGTTTTATAATCTTGATGTTAATAAAGGACAAAAACAACATCCCAACAGTACTACAATAAAAAAAATGCAACCTGAATCATGCCTCCGATAAATGTGATATTTATAAGAGATCCCCAAAAGATCCCCAGATCTTGCTCGAAGCAACAAGTTTGTATCTGTTGAGGTTATATATCTAAAAAAAAGGCCAAATATTCTACAGAAATTGCGTTGCGTGAAGAAATAATTGACAATGAGCAATTAAGATACATTTGGACAATTTAGATAAAAAATAATAAAAACCTATTTCTATTTTAAGGTTTGTTTGACTATTCGAAGAATATAAGAGGATAATGTCGCCACTACCGCGTTGGTTAAAGTTGCACTGCAAGTTTGTCCAGTGACAAATATTTACTGATTTGTATAACTTAACCATATCATAGACGTATGAGGTTATCAACAGCTCACATGCCAGACATGAAGCTTGTTGGTTTGTTTACTTTTCACTTTCACAGTATTTCACCGATATCGTGACAAAAGACCAAAGGAGAAAAACCAAACGATAGGACAGGAAGACAAGCGACGAAAGGAACGGGAAAACAACGCAATAGGGATAGTTCAGAAAGAAGGTTGAGCCCATGCAACGGCGCTGCCGCCTACTCTCCTATCGAATTTTGCATGGGAATCTGTATCGTTTTAGGGGGTTAAACAAACCCTGTACACGGGACCGTCAGCTTAGAGCTACCCATCCGAAGAACGTACTGTTCTTTACCTTGTCTCTACCCTTCAACCTGTTAGACTTGAGGGACCCTATCAGGAACACAATTTCCCGCCAACATAGCTTTCCAGGTCATTGAGACATGCAGACCTCCCACCACAATAAGGTGTCAAAGCACATACAAGTAGATCACTTTCACATTCAGTTGGGGTTATTTTAGAGTATTTTGTCGTTTTGTGGCAATAACACAAACCAATAGTTAGATTTTAACAATTTTAATTAATGAAACAAAAATACGAATATTCATACTAATAACGGTAGCTGAATTTATCTTTAAAATTAATTGAACCCAATGTAAACGCACACTGAACAATGGTCAAAATTATCACCTTAACAAAAGCTGCTGGAAAGTCTTAAAAAGTTCACAATTTTTGTTATGAATTAGATGATTTATGTTCAGTTGATTTAAGATAAGGAAGATATGACTCAGTGCAATCCATATATTGGTACATGTGCTTAACTATGAACTAAAGAAAACAAAAGATAATCAAAAACAAAATAAAGTTGTCATTTTCAGTCATGTGAGAATTTTCTCATTAGTACGCTTCTAGCAGCGGTGACTGTTGATATTGCACGTGTGATCGTTTGTTATGCAGATGTGACCGTTCGTGCTGCATTCGAGTCTGTTGATTTTTTTTTAAGCTGCAATGCTTACTATTCGTTTAAACAATGACTCCTGTTTGTTTTGTATACTTAGATGTTTTCGAAATTGCTTGTTGAGTATGTATAAACGTATTTATTATCCTCTTCGCCGCCCATATGCATCTCTGTTTCCAAATTATGTATTCATTATTGCCTCAAATTTATATTTGTAAGAATATTAAAAATGAGAACATTGACGACACAAAGGTCTTATTTACATAATTCTGGTTCATTCGACGATTCATTTAACATCGCACATATGCTACACAACTTTGTTCAAACGGACTATTGTTGCGTTGTCAATTTAAATAAGAATAAGTAATGGCGACGTTTCAAGGATTTCTTCTTTCTGTACTATCTCTGTTACTACCTGTTGCCGTTTCTCTTCCAGTCATATCACTAGGGTTTTGTCTGCGTTGGTCTTTGGTTGCGGTATCAATGAAAGGTTCTGGAAGGGAATCCTTCCAAAACAATCAACCATTCACTCTTCACTCGATTAAACCAAAAGACCCATTTTCAGTAGCCGTACAACCATTGTTAATCACACTAGTGGTACATGTTGCCCGATATTTTTTGTTGTTGAAGTCGAAAATACGAAAAAAACAAAATTGTATTCCAAACGTTAGTACATAAATGTGGCCAAACCAAAAGAAAAATAGGAACTCGTATAAAGTAATAAATACGAACATCCAAGACGATATGCAAAAGCTATTAGTCCATGGAATGGGCAACAAAAAGAAAAACGTTGGACGCACACAAAAGAGCCAAACATACCTTTATTAACAAAGAAAAAGGAAATATTACGAACTTCTATTGAAAAAATTGAAGAAGCGAAACCAGGTGCTCGGGATATGGTAAGGCGTTTCCTGCTACACATGTGCCATGTTTCCGTGTCTTTCTGGAGTTTACAAATTGTTGACTTCAAATAGAGAAACGTCACGAACTTCAATAAAAAAAACTTCAAGTGAAACCAGGTGTATACGAATAATGTTTGTTTCCTTATTCGTATGTGTCACTCGCCCTGATGCCTCGGTATTAACTCAGTAGATGGCAGTTTTTACAAATACAAACCTGCATTTCACAAATAATGTAAAGAGGTACATTTATCAGAATATTGAGCGAGACCACTGTGCTGTCTTCTTTGAGTACAAGTCTTGAACATATTCTCAAAAACTTTCCCGAGTCAAACAGACAATTAATTCTCGATGGCGACAAATTTTGATTTAAACTACACTGTACATGTAAATCAATGCGAACAATTTGATTTGTATTTTACCAAAATAAATGCAGTAAATAATTCAAACGCAGACAATTTTATGATTTGAGATTCATTTTAATTTATATAAATATATTGTAAATACGTTATAAACATATAATATCCATAAAATAACAACTCTTCAGCAACAATTATCTTAATTGTAGAACTTGGTATGACTTGAAGAAACATAAATGAAAGTAAAAATACATTTCATGTGATTTGTTTGTGCAAAAAATATAATAAAAAACATTTCACAATTCCATTATATTTGTTTTTGTTAAATTATACTTCGTTTCAATTATCACAATTTAGTAATATATTATTGTTTCAAATGAGATATCAATATCCGTATGGGAATTAACATCGTTAAGAAGACTTGAAAGTTCAAGACAACAAATTACATTGTGTAACGTTACATGTTAACCTCTTGGAGAGTTAATATTAATCGTAACCATTTATATTTTTATTTTCTTTTACCATTTAAAATTAAAATATGACTCTTAGATTTAGTAGGGTTTAATGTGACTTTCACAACATAGGAGAGGAACGAAAATGCAAGGGGTTTAAAGATCTTTGTACACTGGGCCTCATGCTGAATGTTCCCTCCGAAGGACGTACAAACCTTTGTCTTGACTCTATCTTCAACCTACCTGAACTTGGTGAATCAACTATGGACTTAAGCTCGAGTCAACATAGCTTTCAAGGTCATTGAGTCACTCAAACCCTCCTACCACGATAAGGCAACAAGATGTTGGTACATTAATTGTGTCAAATGACAAATAATCGTGAGTATCATTTAACTAAACATATTTGTATTAAGCGACACAGGATTATGACACGTTGGGACTATAATTTGATTTGCACCACCTACAATATTATTACATGTACATTCCCAAAGCGAGTACGAAGATTAAATTCTTAAAAACACATACATGTCCGAATACAACGTACATTACTTAAAATTCATTGATTATAACAAGTTGGGAAAATATAAAGGTGCGTATTTAACGTTCCACTTGACAATCATTCAGTGATGTGTTTTTCTCAGTTTTTCTCAAGTACTTTGGTTTGTGTAATCCTTGACATCTCGGGTTTTTTCTTTAAAACATTTAGGATAAAAATGAATTTGAAAATACAAAATGCCGTTCTCCGAAACAAATCACGATGTAATGGATTTTTAAAGAGAACGTCATACTATATCATACACGTTATAGTGCGTTTTACATTTAGGGGGGAAATGTATCAACTTATATTTACATCAAATATGTCCTATCACTGTACGATTTTATTGTAGATTCGTTTGTAAATTCAAAGTACAAAATTAAGTGCATGAAATGTGTTCAGATGTAAATTTGTATAGCCCTAATTAAACAATCTATTAAGAATGTGTATGTTTAAAATGTTTGATGTGTGTTGGTGCTTTTCAAAACATATGCACATGCACACGAGTAGATTTAAACAATCAACTGATACATATATATGTAAGTCTTAAAATAACACAAACAACTTTTCTATCTTTCGATATCTTGCATAACTATCACACGTACATTTAAATACATATTAATAAATGTAATAATAACAAATATATAATAATGATATACCAACACTATGCTGTCAAAATGATGTAAATGTGATTACATAATACCATTTTACGAGTATGCATCAGACAAATAACCTCAACGCGTGCTGCTTAATTCAATTTGTTACTGTTCGTTCTTTATATAATAACGCCCTGATATGAAGTAATAGGATTAAAAAATCCATGCGTTAACCATTATAAAACAATGGGCTGGTGTTGTAGTTGGGTTTTTCATCTGACGATGCTGCTCTTTAGTGTGTTTCATTAACGGACTTCCATCTGTGAAACTGGTATTCAAAATATGCATTTCCACGAAAACGAATCAAATTCAGATTTTTGTCCATACTGAACACACCTCTATTTATTTCAGTGAGCAATTAAGACATACATGTTTATATTTTCGAGAAATGCAGTGTATCCACCATCGTCTACATCTCAGCATAGCGATTCTCCGACAGTGACCCCCGAGTAATGTGGGCGTTTCTTAATGTGCGTATTCATCATCCATGATACGTAGGACATGATGATGTCGTCCATGTTGTGACCCTGTGTAGTAAAAGACGGGAAAAGTGATTTAGATAAACGACATGTATTTTTGAATTTAAAATTCAAATTTGTAAAAACAAAACCCATAAAACAGGATTAGTGGAATCAACAGAACAAGAGACATTGACAAAAACAATATACCACAAAAAGATCTAAAAGTCACAAAAGCTATATGTAGAACGGATTTAGAGGTACAGAAGGCTCATGAAGAACGGATTTGAGGGTAAAAAAACCATATGAAGAATGAATGAAGAAGTATTTTGCAATTATGGTATCAATGCTTTCAACATTTTACCTTCGTTACAAACCGAATTGTGTTTAACGTGTTTTTCCGATACAAGTGTGCTCTTGCATATACCATAATATTACGATGAACACGAATGAGGAAAAATCGATAATTATAATGTATTAACAAAATCAGTATAGAAATACTTACGACACTAGTCTCCATGTGAATTTTACTCGCACCAGACGCGGATTCACCAACAACAAGTGTAAAGGAGTATTCGTCATACGCCCAGTTAGGAATCTGATTGTAGTCGTAGTTTGAAAGAATTTCCTATATTCAACAAAAAAATAAAAGCGTCCCAGTTTAAACGAACACTTACCGCATGATTGGCAAATTACATTTAGACATACAAATATTTGAGTACAAGCCTCTGGACTTTGCTCTGTTTTAAATGGCAATTATATTTTGTCGGTTCAGTGTACATTGTTATGTTTTCGAGCTTTATTCATAGATATTGTGGTTGATTTTTACTTCAATACTTCACTGTATACAGATAAGCTATAAACCACGTACTTCTGTCGACATAACCTTCAATGCCACTTACCTTTGAATCTGGATCCATAAGCAGGACACCTTTTGAGTTAACGCCGACGAGTATATACTTTGGAAGGTTTTTCAGTGTTCTTTGCTGTTAAAATTGCATAAGTTATAATAACATGAAATGCAACATACCTTTATATATTTAAAATAGTTTAGCAATGAAATTTTTTAATTCAATATTTTATTACAAAAAATCAATTTGTTACAGGAATTGGGTTACAGATAACAAACAGGAATGGTAGTTAAGAGAGCATTGAAAATAGTAAGCAAGTATCACCTTTCAAATCAAAAGTCGCTCCAAAAAATTAAGCAAATGTTGATACGATCAGAGTTAAAAAGATTGACTAGTACATTATTCAAAGATTGTTATATAGAAACAATACATTTTAACATAAGTTTTAATCATTGTTTTATATAATGATAATAAAATGCACATACCTTAACTTCAAAGAAAACAGACCCGTACGTTGACCATTGTTTAACTGTTTTAAGGAAAGCTAATTTGGCCTCATCAGACGATACGTTCTTCGTAACCTTAAGATTCATCTCGATATTCTGTTTGTAAATAAAAATATAAACTAAGCACACATTTGATAGAACCTTAAACCATATATCACGCTTTTAGAAAGTGTTTATAATGTATCAAGTTTATTCTTCGTGCACAACATGTTTTCTCTAATCTTAGAGAGGAGTTTAGTTTCAGGTGAGCAATACAGTTCAGTAAAGTGAGGCAGCTACTAGTACCGTGACAGAGATATCAAATACCGACATTTTGTTGTTTTCAAACGTGCTACTGAGATGGCAAAACCTCTCACACACATGACGACAGTCGTAGTAAACTACAAAGTGAAGTATCGTTTCGAAATGTAACACTCATATACCATATAACTTTAAAATATAAGAAATAATGTTTTTATCGAATTTGTAGAAAAAGCATACCTCTTTCCATTGTTCTGTAGTTTTTTGCTTTATTGTGTTTTTCGGTACCAAGGCTGATAAATTCTCCCTAACAACAAGAAAGAATGTTATCTTACAAAGAAGTGCAGATGTCCACGGAAAAACATAAGCATAACAAACAAAATTGATAGCACATGATATTCACTTACTACCCCCAGAAAACAATTTTACGGAAACGCATGGTTCATCTGACTATCTGAAAATCAACCCTCCGGCGTTGGTGTGGGGCGATGTGTCCTACAAATGAAACATTTTTGAGAAATGTCTCTTAAGTTTGTATCTAAATTGAGAGAGAAAGACGACCCAATATATATCTGTTGTGACGATTGTACACATCTAAGAGAATTGTTCGATTTACTTATCATTCAAAAGTAGGTTACAACACATTAACTTTCGTTTATGTAGCCCAATATTCCATTTATTAAGGTTCATCTCGCAACAAAAAACCGGCTATTAAATTGTGTGTATAAGGGGAGTGACACACAGTGTACTCCCAAACTGTTTGCTGTAACATCATTTCACGCTCAAGATGACTTAACTTGTGCGTCTTTCGTCTTTCGTCTCAAGACAGTTGATGTCGCTGTGCAAAATATGATAAAAGTTCCTACTTACTTAAAGTTGATCATGCCCGTCATGTCATCTCCAAACTGACCACGGTAAATATACGCAGCTAACTTTCCTATGTCAGCATCTCGAGTGGGGTGAAAACCTCTAAGGTAGTTCGGCAACTCCTGTTCATCAAACAGAAAGTAAAGCAATTGATTATCAAGACAACTGTAACATTAGATAAAGGAGAATATCAATAACAGAAAAAAGGCTCGAACAACTTGGGTAAATAAAATAACTTTGATATATTTTTCATCAAATAATCAATTGCTGAATTCAATATTAATGAGGTTGTGTGTTGTTCGGCGAAAATGATTTACCCTGTGTCATATAATATTATCTATAGAAAGCAAAAAAAAATTAGTACAGAAATCTTTGTAAATATTTGAAACACGAAATGGCTAATGCACTGTTCTTTACAAGCTAAGGTATAAACAATGAATATATATTTCCTTATTCTTGTAAATAGTATGCATTGTTAGGGTCTATAATTATCTTGGTTTATAGATGTTCCTTACCTGTGGGAAGTGGAATACGCTGTCTGCTACACTGTCAATTCCAGGTTCAGCATTAACCCAAAGTTTCTTCATTAAAAAGACCCTGGTTACTTTGTCTATTGCAGTTCCTGGTTCTAGTAAGCAATAGGATAACGAATAATGTATGCACTTAGAAGTCAATGTGGTACTGTTTATATGCAGATGTTTCAACTTTAAAAACTCTTATCTAAAACAATTGATTATGCATTTATTCAAAACCGAAACAGAAATATCTGATCAGATCAATTTTGTTTAGCATATGACCTTTCCAGAAATTGTTTTTCGTTGCCTTAGTTATTATGTTGAAGTTATTTCATTCCGACTAACTGACTTTTTCAAATACAATATTACTTTTAAATATTGGTACATTACACCTACCACCTGATCGACGATTTCCGTTGTATTGGCTCCAGAAACGTTCAACATGTGTTAAGGCATCCATGAAATAGTCACCGTCTTGGGCACTTATCACTTTAACATATAAAGGCATTTTAAATTTATGTTAATTACTAGAACTTGAACAATCAACCAAGAATTAAATTATCTGGTTACATGCAATTTAATATGTTGAGAAAGGTATCTAATATTAGGTAACATATGTTGTTACGGCAACTTTATAAACGAAAAGCGTATAGTGAATTATTGTTCTCAAAGATTTACAAATGTTTAATTGATACTAAAAATGTATGCATAAAATTGAAAGAAATACGTATCAAGCGAAAAAGTCTCATGGAAAGAAATGAAAAGATACGAAAGGATTTTAATTAAGAATATAACAAATTCAGATACTGCTTCAATAACACATTCATAAACAGTAAAATCACCAAATGGTAGTTATTTAAAAGTAGAATTACTCAGTGTGTGTCCATTTATGGTGTTGCAGTTTACGTTGCGTGATTGTTATCATTAATGTTAACTATTGTTAGGTACAACAAGAGGTTATTTACTACAACTGAAGAAAACTAAAAAGATGTTAATTATTTTTAGTTGAACTAAAGCGCTACTTTTTACTCAACATATTATATTTTTCCAACATGTAAGCTATATTTCATTGATGTGAAACAAAGTACAATTTTTACAACAATGCACGACACGTTCGCGAATTTCAATTTCATTTAACAAAAAGGCGGGAAAACTTAATATAATTTCATTGACTTATTGAATGATCATATATGTATAGATTATATTTCTTGCAGTGAAATGACCATTTACACAATTAATTACTTTGATAAAGTTACATTAAAATGCACAATTATGCAACGAATATATATCTTTCTATGAAATGAATTTGACTGCATGGTCTATAATTAACATATAACTACTAAAATAAATTATACAGATATAAGTAGAATATTGAAAATTGTAACTTATAATTTAGTACACTGTGTCAGTTGTCACCTGCATGATATAACTTCATTCTATGCAAAAAGGTTATGAAGAAAAGTGTTAATTGTTAAATTGGCAAAGGAAGAGGTTCCTATGTACAGAACACTTGAGTGTCAGCCGTTGACTGACACCAGCAAAACCTTCTTTAACGCTGCACAAGCAGAAATATGTGCTTACAATTGTGATATAAGTGTCCTGATTATGTATTATGTTATAGAATGCGGAAGCAAAAAGCTTATCACAGTATATGTATAAGCTCCATTTAGAATACACATGGTAAATATTTGTAACTTTTAAACAACGAAAAGCAACATAAAGCTGAAATTACAGAAGCGCAACTCAAAGCAAGTCAACTATTAACGTTCAATACTAATGACCCTTAGTAATACAAAAAAAACAGTTATCTTTTACGTCAATTATGGTTGTGAATTTTTTGTAAAATCGGGACATTTAACAGAGTAAAATAAATCAGTATTTAACTATTTAATTTAATTATGAAAGGGGGATGATTAACATAAAAATTTAAATACAAAAGAAGCATTATCATAACCCCCATAACACATGATGAAGTTTGAAACGTAGCTAATATTTGCCAATGAACTTCTTAAGATTTGTTTTTTAAAAGTGGAACTCCTATATGAAAATTTTAATATGGTATTGAAAACGAATCGTATATTATAGAACATAGGATATTCTCATTTAGACATGCAATTTTTTTAAAAGGTGCCATTAAAGTAATAAGTTAATAATAATGATTAAGCAAAGTCTATCAAAACACAGATTTCACTTTGCAGTGTTAGCAAAACTAATAAAAAATAGAACTTCCGTACACTTGAATTTCTAGAAAGCAAATTATGTATTTTGAATAAATATTTTAGCTTGAATATTTGTTCCCTTATAAAAGAAATAATGTTTTGCTTTCTTAGGCTGATTGGTAGAGGAGTTCTATTTTGTTTGTGGAGTGACACACACTGATGCTTGAGGATGGGCAAATGTTGAAACCTCTGTCACGAAGACCGAAGAATAGTCCATATTCTATAGATAGGTGAGTAGATATCTTCAGCTGTTCTAGTAACTTTATCTTCACATCATGCACCCTGTGTTCAGAACGAACGCTCACGATCTGGAATAAAGTAAAGCATAAACGACATTTAAAGCAGTTGGCTTGACCACCACAGAAAACTCCCACAAACATTGATGTGTTACAGTTACAGCAATAAAATACATGAAACAAAATTATGTGAGGTAAGCTATTGCAAATGAGCAACTAAAGACGCAAACATTTCTTCCTTAACTTTCATTTTTCGATACCAAACTTTTAATAACCAAATGCAAAATATATTATATTATATTAGATACTTTTTTCTCGCAACAAATTGGGGTTCAAGTCATAACAGGAAATATACATTTACAGAAATATTATGAAAAGCTATACATATATGTGCAAATACGTACCTCCCGGGCCTGGAAGGGAAGCATCACATCAAAGTCCATGGTCAGTTTTTTCCCCAATAACGCTTCATATTCCTTAGGATGTGGAAAGTACTGTCTGAATCCTTCCCTAATTAAACCAAATATAATTGACTTATATCACACAGTGAATGTTATAGTAAGTACTAGGATTATAGCAAAAGGTAGTCGTTGCTGGTGTAATTATATACCATTATATCAATAGGTTCTAAATTTGAAAAATATACATAATATTGCTATAGTCCAGACTCATTACCTGCGAGGAATGTATGTTTACTTGTATATTTCTACAGTATTAATTGTTAATCAATGAATGGTCAGAATTCATTCAAATTATCCAGGTATCAATTTGATGTAATATGTGATTGTTTCTACCTTTTTGTTTTCTTGAATCTCTCCAAGCAAGATTTTGCCATTTTATGTGTGCTTCCCTTCATGAATCGTTCACACTCTTCAAAGAGTTCACTACCGGGTAGCGTTGTCGTTGCTAACAGGAACAATAGATTCCAACCGTTATCTTCGCTTGACCTGTTATATAATAAAGTTATTTCAGACGCATTTTTTTCTTTTTGATTAGAATCATTTTTATAGTTTGACAGAGGTTCGTGACAAATAAGCTATTTTTACATAGCTTTTTCCTAACAATCTAATCCTAATCTTAACTTTGTTGGTGCAATTTGCCTTTGTGATGAATAGCAATGAGAAGTATAAACTTGAAAACTAAAACATAATACTGCTAAAATTAAACGACACGGTTAATAGATTAAAATAGAAAATTTGAGGTGCATTAGATATCTTATTTTCATTTATTTTTCAAATCGAGTTGTTGATTATGATATTTCCGGTTTTTAAATAGTAACTTTGTGTAAGATGACATGCAATTGCAATTTATATTTTATTATATAAAGTTTCTTAATTAACAAATGTTGATTTAATGTACATGCAATATAGCTTAAATGTACCTGTCTGGATTGTGGGTGAGCTGCTTGATTAACTGACAATACACCTCTTCTCTCATATGTCTCTTTAAACCATAAAACAGAAAAATTACGATTATAGTAAAACATCACTTTAATAATAGAAACGTCAGAATAACAAAAGGTGTTGCTCAGTAAATCGAAACAAGTCACAGTATTGGTTCGGCAGGAGTAGACGTTACCGCCGTGGTATAGACGTTACCGCCGTGGTATAGGCGTTTCCTTCTTCATTTCTTGTTTTATTTCTTTCATTCTTATTCATGTCAATGCTGCTCTCCTTTTCCTGATTAACTGAATTTACTTCTATTTTTCTAATGTCACAATATGACAAAAGGGTGATAAACCCCGTTAATCCTACTCAAACAAACACACACAATGAATTAGATATAATGTTCCACTGAATATGTTCCCTGGATACATATGTATTGCACTCTATTATCTGGTGAGTAAGAGGTGTATGCTGTAAAACGAAGCTAACATTGCGATTGCACATCAAAACACAGTAAGAAAAAATAATAGGACTTACACTTCGCATGGAGGGTTCTAATACTAATTCATTTGCTATGTTCAGATCTGCCGTTTGCTCCTTATGTCCGCCATCACCCATAAACAGTTGAATACGTGTATAAGTTAAGAACAAACTGACTTGAAAACCAAATATGGCAAGACATGTGGTATCTAAATTACTCGAGACACACAGGTGCGCCCATGCGCGTACGTATTCTTAAAATGAAAACACAAATATGCATGCAAACTATATATTATATTTCTTCTTCTTCATTTTCTTCGGGTTTCGTTGTTGTTGTTTAGATTTTTTATTAAATTTGTCAAAAAGTGATAAAATTGTTTCGTTGGATGTTTAAGACGTTTTACTTCACATTTCACAGTGGAACGGAGTCAACGTGTGACGTATGAACTGATGTCAAGTGTATATGCCCTCAAAGGAACAATTATCTTCCAAGTAATGATATCATGACACTAACACTGCCTATCCTATTTATACTTTCTCAATGTGAAGTACAAGCCAAGGTAGGCATAAAGATTGCTAATATTAGAATGGCTGTGTCCCTTTGTTTAGGCTCTTAAGGCTGCGTTTCGTTCTTATTGATATATATGCTGAGATTATAGAACAACGAACAAAGGGAGAGAACCTCTCTATGCCAACATTTTACTAGTTCAGTTTATAGTACTTTTGTGCTTTCGAGAAAGCGTACTAACCATTAGACCTCGGTGTTATTTCCTAATTAATCATACAAAAAGTTTTAAAATTAGAAAAAGGATATCTGTTGAACACTTGAGACACGTTCGTCTTAGATCCTCACGCGCCATTGTCTTCTTCAGTAACGGTTTTTTCAGAGCATCCTTTGAGAATGACCATAATTGTGATTGTTTATCTTTCTTCAGTGAAGCTTTGCTGAGAATTTTAGACACCCTGTTTGACACTCGATTTTCGTTTGAAGATCTTAAAAAATAAGAAAATCAATCAAGTCTAAAACATGTCGCTGTTAGTTTTATATGGGTTATATTTTTAAAACTACGTTTACGATGGTACTTGAGAATGTAATACCTCGATGATGCTGCAATAGAATCCAATCTTCGAATCATGAGTCAAGCAAAATATAAATTACAATACTTGCTTTAATGTATTAAAGGAAACATTTTTTGCATAATGGTAACGACATTGGCTGGTGGCAATGTAAGAACATTCAATATCCTATCTTAACAATGAACTTATATTAGAGTAGTTTTGAAAACGTAGACTGAATATGACCTTTGATATTTTTGACGCGCCAAAGGGACATAACCGAGATACTTATTCGCGGCTACAACTAGAGGTAGCCGTATAACGCGAGACATAATGGACATGTAATCTTACCTGAAGTGACTCTTTGAATAGTTAAGTAAATTATGTTCCTCAACATGCTCAGATGCCATTGTAACAAGCGGACTATTTGAACGCCGTAGTTGTACCGTTAACATACCCTGTAAAGGAAGAAAGATACTTACATCAACAATAAGGGAGCATTTTATTTAACAGCGTACATTCACTTCGTGAAATACGCCCGTTTATTATGGTTGTGTTAGGGCTAGTCATATGTTGTCTGATAACTTTATCTTTATGCAGGAGAATCCAAATTATCTTAATATGTTTTGCTATTTCTAGTCATATTTCCGCCAAATTAACTGATTTTTATTATCTTATTGTGATCAAATTATCATATAATTACAACTGTTCATGGATATAATTTCTTTTATGTATTTTTTTCTACTGAGCGTTCAACTATTATATATTAACAACATCTAGCACACAAGGTTTTACATTAGTTGTGCATATAACACTGATTGGTGGTACGATTGCAAAATATTGAATGTATAGGGAAACATTACGCTGGGCGATACGTGTATTGCAGGAAATGTCACTCCTTTTTTGAACACCTGGTTTCGCTTCTAGTTTTTAATACAAGTTCGTGCTATTTCCTTTTTAGTTACTTTTTCTATATTCTCATTTTGATATGTTTCTCTGTGTGCCCCCTATTATATTTGCATTACATTTACCTGTATAACAGAGCTGTTGTCTGAGGTCGAAGTCAGTATTTCTCTTTTGTGATGTTTTATGATGGATTCTTTTATTATATGTTATATAAAACTTTGTTTTTCAGACTCTCTGGCTGCCTAATGCAGTGTCTAAATTGGCGTTACAGAGACATACTGATATCATACACCCTCATATTAAATGTATACAATAAGAGCTACAAATATACAGTCACGGCTTGGACTGCAAGCATACAGAACAATTTCTAAGCGTAAATTGTTTTGCTTAAGATATCATTTCTTCATTAATCATATGTAAGGATGTTATTTTCAATGAAGTAATTTTCCAATCAAATATGTCGAATGTAATTGGACAAAATGACGTGAACAGAACACAGGAAATTCCCAAAACCTTGCAGATGCTGACCGACTGGTGTATTTGTAATCAAGACAATAACAATCACAACTGTGTTAATTTCCCTAAGAGTACATGCCATTATAAGACCGATGTATTATTACTTACAAATATTATTTCAATACGTAATAATATCTTGTTTTAATTTACATTTTACGAAACCGGAAGTAAACGTACCATTGTATCTTTACTTGGCTCCTCTGTAACCGGCAGTATATACAAAATGTCACGTGGCATCGTTTCTTGCTTGTTGGTTTGTTTGCACACTCCACTGAACACATCGGAATTTTTTAGCTTCTCGTATGGCTGGGAAAGGACAATAAGCTCTCCCTTCTGAACACTTACACCTATTGCACCTTCTGTAAACACGAACGCAAAACAAATTTCATTCAAATTAATTCTTTAATCAGTTCTGTTGCATTGTAAGTTTTAAAAATGTCAAACGTAGAACTATATGTTTAAAAGGCAATCCTTACTAAACAAAACAAGAAGAAATAGGATCAACAGAATAAAGGTTATTGACAAACAAACGCTAGCTTCTTCAAGCTTCCTAAACATCATTCTCCCTGCTAAGCACAGGAAAATTAACCTGACGTATCGAACACTTAATCTTAGTCAACAAAAGCAAATGGGTTCATTTTGTTTCACTAACAGGGCGTGGCTTGAAGAATGTCTGACAAAATAGCTACGCTCGACAGTTTAGAATAATTTTAAAGAAACATACATTTATAAATACATGTTGACCACAAAGGTATTCTATAACACATACAATTGAATTATAAGAAAGTATCCATTAATAATTTGGTTCACCAATTCTTAACTTATTACGCCTTCAAAAACATTGATATGTTTAACCGAAAGCAATGGTGTTCTTTTGCGGTAGGGGTTCAACTTACCCATGTGTGAACAGTCTTGTACAACAAGACCGTATTTTGATTTATTCTTCAAACTTTCTAAAAAGATTGAAACTAGTGAATAAAAGTCTTCCGAATGATACGATTCTATGACGATTTCCTCGGATTTTATCGTTGATACCGTCACCAAATGCCTGTAAGAAAAAGTCGATGAATCAGGATGAATACATAAGCCTGAATGGCAATGATAAAAACCACCACACTGTTACATAAAGAGTAAAATAATTCAATATCTCTTATCAAGGGAATGAAGGATTAGGGGGGGGGGGGGAGGGTCGAATCAACTCCTTCTACAACTTTTGAGATCGAAACTTGAAACTTTGGGACATATAAAATTATATGCACAGCACTTTCAAACGTTTGATCCCTAGGGGCCTGGACAGAGGGGCGGGATCATGGGGTCATTTTTTTTAATATATAGTTTTATAGCATATCAAATCAAACATTATCATGAGTTATACATTTTACAACAAAACATTAAGGCATATGGTGATCAGGGGATGTAGTAGGGAGAGATAGTGGTTCAGGCCATCGCGCAGGAATATGGGATGACATGCCATGGATAACGCAGTTTTAGCTCATATTTTGCATAACAGAGACAAACTGACATCAAACCCTCTCATGTCGCATGTTAACAATAGGAGCTACAAACACAGTGTTTAACTGCTCTTATAACAGGCATATTTCTAAGTCAACCCATTTTTTTGTTTAAATTATTCTAATGGTTTTGTTTCTTCTTCAATCATATGTAAGGATGTGTTGTTTTTTTTAAATTCAATTAAGCCATTTATTTATTCATTCAATCGTGTGTAATGTGCTCACCTAAAAGTACATTGACTGGATGTTTATATCTCCTAAAAGAAAAGAGAAAGGGTAAAAATCCCACAAGATATAATTGGTAGACCCAAAATTACTTAAAAATTCATAAAACATATTTGTGAACACGAAAAAAAAAGTTTGCTAGTTCACTACTTACCTCCCCCTGGTCAAAGTTGCTATTTCCAAGAAAGGAATTTTGATTTTGGTATTTTCCTTTTCGTCCATCACATGTATACCTTTACAATTTAATCCAATGATAACGTCAGACCAACTCGAGGCCGGACTCGTTATTTTATATGCGTCATAAAAGCGGGAAAACACGGATGACCATTTGTTCATTGCAAAAGTTACAATGTCAGATTTTAATGAATTCGCAGTGTCAGTGCCACTTTGTAAATCCGTTCGTAAAGCTGTGTTCACTTTCTCTGACCAGTAAGGTATGTTGTGTTCCTGTTTACTCTCCTCTGGAAGCCACGAGGTTAAGAAATCATCAAGTTTCTTTGTTTCGCGCTCTGTTCCGTGCTCCACAAAGAATTTTTGGGCTGCCATCATTACCAGAACATCTTCCTGTAATGTTAAGAGTTAGTTCGTAATAATAATGTTGCAGAGCATAAGGATACAATCTTCGCTAGCAAATGTATACAACCACTTCGTGTGTCATGGTGAAACGTTGTGTAGCAAAACGTGGCATGTTCAAGATGAACGTTTCTGTTTTCACTCTTTATCTGAAGTGACAAGAGGACTTGCTTTTCAAAACTTTGTTACAAGCTGCGTCCATATTTACTCCAAACTCATAATTTTAATCATTTCATATATAATTGTGAGTTTTGGAGTAAATATGGACGCTTATATGAAACTATTGGTATGTTTAGCTTTTCTTCGTTCCTCAGGACTAAATAAATCAATATTTTTGAATTGTTTTACCTTTTTCGTTGAAATTCTCACGGTGAAAATATCAACGAAAAAGAAAATACAATCAAAAAACATAAGGGCGAAAAGAGAAAAGATTTACCCCCGCAAAGATACACTGGTTAATCTTAAGTATTTCAGTAAGAAAGAAGCTGTTAATGTGATAACATCTTACCTTTTCACACTTATATTCGCCTACAGAGATTCCCCGCATCACCTGTTGATAAACCAAATCCGTACTAACAGAGTCTGTCTTCGAATCGTGCCAAGGTGTGAAATATTCCCTCCGGAAATACAAGCGCCAAGTTGAGTTACTTTCGCGCATGCCCATTTGACGTGTGTGGTGTTCACATTCAGAAACAGCATCCATAATGCGATGTAGTCCGTGTCCCAAACAAGATATCTATTTAAGAAAAATTAGCTATAATTGTACAATGTAAAGAATAGAAATATGATTGTTAACAGAAAATAGTAACAACAGTACCAAATAACAATAGCCACATAAACAAGTCATCGTAACTAAAAACCCCAAAATACAAACTTACAAATTAAAATCGTCCCCCGATAAATATAGAAATCAAAAACAAAAGTAATATCAGTAATCTGTGTAAGATGACCTCCCCTACTCTGCACGTACATGCCCTTGTACAAGTCTATTGTGTACATGTTTATGTCCAAGCATTCTAAACTCACGTTGATTGGTATCTCAGAAAACTGTTTCCTTTAGAAAAAATCACTGTACCATGAAGCAGACTCGTCTCATATAATATAATATAGTTTAAGACATCAAATGACAAATATCTGGGTATTAAGCATAATAATTTGATGCATTTGGCTTGAAGTAACCTTCATAATGTCATATTTACCATCGCATGACAATGCCACTATATATCCAAAACGAATTCAGTAAGGATTCATATCGCCCATGAATGCCATAATGCATTGCTTATCATTTAGTTCTCATTGCTTATCGTTTGGTTTCTCATATGTTTTCCATTTAGTTTGTTACATTGGGATAGCAAATGGTAAAAATAAGTATTGAACTGCTTTCAGATGGCATTCATATCTCCTATGAATGCCTACTGAAAACAGTCCAATGCTTAAATAGTACTTGTCATTAACAGAAGCTTCATTTTGTATTTGTAATTGTTTTTTATATTTGTCAATTTTGTGTATGTTATGTTCTTGTACTACTTGTAATATGTGTGTATTTGTATGTATAAAACTTTAAATAACATTATTAAAATAGCAACCTGTCTACTGTTAGATTAAATCAGACTTCTCTACTTTTTAGTAAAAATCCTCCTGGTGGTATCTTACATCATTGTCTCAATCTACATTTACCTACACATATAAACAAAAACATCGGTTGCCAGTAAACCCAACATTTCTCTCAGCTGATATCGTGATTTCATTTTGTCTTTCCCAAAACAAATTTTTTGATGTGCAAACATACTGAGTTTATGTCAATGGCAAATATCCCAATGCAACCATGTTCTAGTTGAAGTGATACTTTTTTATGCCGTAACTGTACGTTCCTTAAACGTACTTCATGTTTTGGATAGTTTATAAACATTAGGCTGCCAGTAATAAAAAAACATATTTACCCTATCCATGAGAGTAATGTATATAGAAAAGCCGGATTTCTCTCTAAGCCCAGTTCGGATGGAGACTTGGTGACACAGTTCTTGTACCGAGGTAACAGAATCGGCTTCCACTAACATTCTTTGTCCATTCATAAGAGCTACTGGCAGTAAAATGGGCTTACTATTTTTAGCAGCCTGCAAAACAAAATTGATGCATTTGGATCAGTTGTTCTTGCGTTGGAATTGACTTAAATGATGTGATTGACAAACTCTGGTTGACCTCAGAACTTGATTATATGTCATGAATTATTTTTTGAATTAGTTAGGTTCACAGCACTCAATCTGAACTCGTAAGTTTTATCCACTTCTTCTGTTTCGTCCCAAAGTATTTGACCCTCTTGCGCTATTATCCACGACAACGGCGGCTTTAACATAAGTTGTTACAACCAGTGAAATAAAAAGCTTAAACCTTTTTTATTCAGTTGAATTTTTATTAGCACGGGTAATTTTCATCATTAAGCCATGCTAATAAATAATATAAACACCTTTAGCTACTTATAAATCAAATAAAATTGCTGTTTATTTGAGAACAGTTCTTAAAGGATTCCCAAGCAGTCTATCAGTTCAAGTAAAGAAATATTAAAATTAATCAACACTCAAAAATGACCCCATAAAATCGCTTACTTTGTTTATGACGGTCAATCTCATAAACTATACATCTATGGTGTAAATACTGCTGCATTGACTTGAAGAGGAAAAGCATACAAGGGTACGAACAATGAAAAAGTATTTACCTGGAATTCTAACCAGCTTGGAGGGAAGCCCCTTGTACCAATGATGAAAGTTCGACGTAAAAGTCTCTCTGTACGCCCTGCGTACTCTGGTGAACTCTCTTTTAGAAATTGCAAAAAGCATGGGGCAAACTGAAAACAACAAAAAATACATAATTATTCAAAACGATAAATCAAGGATTCTTTTCAAAATATGCATGAGCATACCTGTTTTGATTCTAGGGCAGTGAACTGGGTTGAATAATGGAATCATAGAAATTAACGGAGCGGAGTGATCTTTAATGTTTGGGGCGCAAAGATGTTGCTATTAGTCTGAATCATATATATATACGTTGCGCAATCGCAAAACCACTCGGGCCTTTCCGTCGTACTTCAGAAAAATAGAGCCCGATTGATACGTTGCGTTTGCACTCAAAATTATTGTAATTTCCAATACATGAGCATACTAAGATTTATACTGCACATGTCTTTCGACGGCCAAAGTGACTGATACATGGCTCCTCTTTTCCATTGCAAATTCAATACATTGCATTTAAGTTTGTTGTATTTACGCTTTCAATTGAAGGTACCCATCAATTGATTGTTTTTTTTTTAATTTAACATTTCTTGAGTGAAACTTTAAGACTTCGATCTGTAAAAAGGGATTTAGTGGAAAGTAAATGAACAAAGCGGCAATATAAACTCAGAAACTTTTTATCCAACATATCTGGACTCAAACGAATTCACTTTTAATATACATGTATAGGAAATAACGTCCAGGTCAACTTTAAATATATATTTATTTAGAACGGCCTTTCACTAAATGTGTATTATGGCAACAAACTTAAATTAGTGGGTTATTCTTTTTGTGGATTACGAAAATGCAACTATACCGTCGAACTATGTGGGAGCTGAACTGTGTAGTGCTAACTCTTGATATGTGTAATAGAAATACTAAACGCAAAAAAGTCCGAAGAAATATGTTTTCTGTAAGGCAAACGAAAAATTAACTAATACAAGTACTTCATTTAAAGTGCAATGCTTTAACTTACTTTTTCTGATGGTGAAAAACTTCCTGCCATCAGTCCAAGGAGGACCCATCCCCTTACCATGCTGTTCCGCGAAGGATTGTTTGTCAGTTGTTTACACACTTGACAATAAATCTCATCCCTACAGTAGAACAAAAAAAGAAAATCATTTCTAAACGTTACCCTTATTTCGTAAAAATCTACAAGCAAATACAATTTGCAGTAAAAATCTCTTTTATAGCTTACAATGTAATAAAGATTTCTGATGCTGATTTACGGTTCTTTCGAGATATCTGATAAAAGAAACACCTATACAATACAACAACATCAGAAAGCTGGGAAGAAAAGGTACTCGTAAAAATAATAGAACATGGGCCAACAGAAGAGAGAATGATATTCTACGTTTTGATAAAATATGGTCAAGTGCCTCCTAGAGGAAAAACGGAAGGAAACCCATACTGGCCAGACAAAGAGAGAAACGGTAACAGGAAACGGATATATAAGTAAAAATGAGATTGCATAACCTTACTTTACATTTGGTGTTTCTTTAACACTAGAACGAGCAAGAATCGTCGGTGTCCTTTAATGATTTACAGTCTTATATACGTATTTTATATTTTAAAAAAAAGCGACAACTCATCATTTTTATTATTAAATTGTGCTACATTATATTGTTTTGAAAACAGTTATTCAAATACAAATTACATAATTTTTACCTGATTTCAGGTCTAAAGATGCCAAGAGCACAAACGAACTGAACTTTCTCCAGCATTGTTCCTGAACCTTCAGACAAGAATGGAATTCCAGAACAATCCATGTGTCCTGGGTTCTTAAACTGTAAATGAAGAATAATATTAACAACATACCTCAAACATAAACACTATCACACTTTGACATTCCAATTTATTGAGTGTGGTGATACTTCACTAAATTCATTGATTACTTTAAGTAGTGGCTTCTTGTTTTGCTTATCTATCTAAGGTCGGAGCATGTTTTCTTAGACCGATAATCATTTTGTTTTTGTTGTTAAAGATCTTGCCTAAATTCGTATAAGTACCAGATAACGTTACATTTTAAAATTTAGAAAACAAACGATCTTCTCTGCTTTATTTTTATGACGGGTAACATCTGTGTTTGTTATCTTTCACATAGCTTAACCAATGTTACAGTTTATTTATACAGGCAGCACCCAAATAATGGACAATAAAAACAGCAAAATCAAGAATAGAATCTATATTCAAAACCAAAATACGCAACTAAATACCTACCAACTCTGTATATTTTCTTTGGGCATCGTCGATGTCCTTCTTTTGATATTTTCTAATAAAGTGTCGTTTGACTCTCGCTCCTGCTGGTGGCTTTTGCTGCAAATGTGAAAGAATATAAATTGAAGAAGAGACTATCAAATTGAATAGTGTATTGATAGTAAGAATGCGTCTTTTGTTGTATTTATTGTATTAAAGCCAATAAACAAATTGTTTTGAAAACGTAAATGCAAAAAATTAGAAGAACGTATTTCAAATTAATAAATAGCCAAAAAATGAATTGTTCTTACAAACTAATGATTACTGTCTTACCCCAGCTATGTCAATCTTCTCTCCACTGTCCGAGTCGGGTAAATCTCCCATGATCCTCAATATTGTTACCCAAGATGCAAGGGACGCCTGTAATTTATTGACATATTTCAATGTTATCATTTCCTGAACTAAGAATATTTAATCTAAGAAATAATAAGAGCTGATCGTTTTATCAACCTAAATGGCATTTCTGTTTCGGGTTTATTAGAGTCACGCCCGATGTATAGTTACCATTTGTCGTATTCGATTTAAGTGCCGACCATGTGACAAAATCATCTTACAAAGAAGAAGAAATTACAGCAATGTTGCGGGGATTTTTTTTATGTGTTTGTCTATAGTTCAAGCTACGTTCAATGTATCTACATAAATCAACAACATTAAGGCACGTGGATATTATTTTAACGTAAGTGCAACTATGGAACGCTATTAACTATACTTCGACCTTTTCAACATTTGTTTTATTTTTGAAAGTTGAAAACTGTTTTCTGTTTGAAGATATTAAGAAAGCAAAAGATCATATTTAAAGTATTTTGCAATTTCGTATTGCATATTTACTTTTTAATTTCATCTATCAGTATGTGTTTTCCCTCTCAGCGTTCAAAATGTATCAAAACGCATTACATGTAACCGACTTGTTCAAGACAACGTAATTAAAAACTACAAGTTGAAAGAAAAAAAACTTACCAAAAAATCCCCCTTTTCTTTTTTCTGTAATAACGGTTGATGTAGTGGGGCACAACAGTAACTACTAGATCCTTTAACCTGAAACAGACTTTGAGCAAACGCCATCCAGCTACTAGGTGGCGCCGAGTCGTTTATTTCCATTCCGGAGCCGGAAGAAGATGGGTCGTCTGACTGCTCATTTGAATTGTCGCTGGCTGCTTGTGACGAGTTCTCCTCACTTTTTTCGTTGCCATTCGTCGTTATGTCGCCTGCTATACTCTGGTGTCTCTCTTTCAAAGCTTCTTGCTGCCAAAGAAAAATATCTGAACGCGTAAGGCGTACCCTTTTATGTCAAAATTCACATAACCTTTGTTATGTTTAGTGTTACGACGTATTATATTCGTGTAAAATAGTTTGGTCACTAATATTGTCTGTAAGTAGTTTTATCTTATAAGAACCACAAACTGATTTCTTTTTGATGACCCCTTCCTGCCTTAAATTTGAATAATGTATTGTACTGGTGGGGTATAGCTGTTGTTCGTAATGAGGAAAGGCAATGCTTACAATCTTATCAGCGACAGGTGCTGATCTCGACAAGGTCGCTGTACCAAATTTCGGATCTACGATTTCCTCGATGTCCTTTCCATTTCGTAAAGGCTGGCTTGCTTCTTGTCTGCTATTCTCTATTGAAATAGACGTATCGAAATGTCTTTCGTCGTCACCAAAAGGCGACGCGCTTGAAATGGTACCGGCTGTGGATGATTTCTTCCTGAGCGGGGCCACTGGGCCTCCCACGGTGATGCTGCTAACATGCCGGGAGGCGCCATTTGTCTATAATGATAAATATTTAAAAAGGGTTAGACATTTCATTTACGCGTGAAACAATTATAAGACAGTTTAATAGGAAAACTTGAACATGCTATATGTACTTTGGACTTAATAGCCCATGTCTCATACACTCTAGTAAAGTATAGTACTCGTGGATATTTTAAGAGATTAAACTATACACTCAAACAACGTCTCGAATCTCTCTCTCTCTCTCTCTCGTGCTGTCTTATTTCTAGGCATTTACACATATCTATATCTCCCATTATCGGTTTTTCTCTTTTGTAGTATCTCCCTATTCTCCTCGTCTCTAACTCTTAATCGATTCTTCTCTCATTCAATATTTATTCCCATTAACCCTTCCATATCATTTTCTTTCATTTCTCTTGTGTTATTCCTTGCACTTATTCAGGTAGCCGGGTAACAACACAGTTCTTGTTTAGAAGGTTTCACTTCTTTCTAATGCGGCCCTAGGATGATAAGGGATTGTTAACATAAACAAGCAGATTTTAGGATTTTCCATCAGAAATGATCTCCTCGCTCTGTTAATCAAGCCAGCTAGAGAGATGACGATATTGATAATGATAACTGGTCTTAGAATCTTTAAAATCAATTTTATTTATCAACGAATGTACATCAGATCAAGTCGATCATTATCCCACGCATCTATGATAATTCAAAGTTGCAAGAAACAATTACCTTAAAACCAGTCAAGCAACTTGAGTTTAGTAGTGCAAGCAAATTATGACAAAATTTTCTACAAAAAATGTACAATGCCGCCATGTATACTTGTACGTTTTGACATTTTCGCTGAAGATTACATGACAGACAAAGATGCTAAGTGGCCGTTTAAAATCTAATTTCCTTTTCTGCACAGTTGATAATTATGTTATATTGAAGAAGTGTGTCATAAACTGGACGCAAGATTGATATCGCGTAAATCGCCTACGAGGATATGACATCATCATTAAAATTGATCCATGTGAAAATCTGCATTTTAGAATTCAAAAGTTTCCGTTTGTGACTGTTTAAGCAACCTTATCGCTGTATAAAGGAATATGATATTCTAAATTCATCATCTCTGAATGTACGCTCAGTCGAGTGATACATAAAAACAGCAAAGTCACCTAATGCTTTTAATTGAGGCTGGGTCTCTTGTACACTATGTCACATCGAAAAGGATGTCTGCCTGTCAGAGCATGAACTAAAGATAACGTCATAGTTTGTTTGTTTGTTTGTTTCATTAGGGTTTAACGTCCCTTTCAACATCTAAGGTCATATCGAGACGGTGCCTGCTT